>JABXWE010104081.1:0-10103 GCA_014611495.1 Limonius californicus | reverse complement strand
TGTATTCTTGACGGGCTAAGACGTGTTGGATGCTTTTATTAAATACATCCTGTAATTAAAATTGTGTTTTATTTTAGCCCTTTCCTTATAGGTTATGGGCCCAGAATAATTGGAATTAGACGAACGTTGCGTAACTAATTTCGCGAATTTGTAATTGAAAACATTTAACGCAGTGTTTGTGAATTTGTGAATTAAACACGGTGTTGTACACATAAAGTGACAATGGATTATCTTAAAAATAGCAAAAGAAACATTAAACCCTTCAATGGTGAACGTTATAGCACCTGGAAGTTCCGCGTTATATCTTTACTCACGGAATTAGATGTGCTACAAGTCATAAACAATGAGCCTCCTGAAGTACCCGATGAGGTTTGGCTAAAAGCCGAGAGGATCGCCAAAAGTACAATCGTGGAGTACTTGAGTGATGCGTTTCTCGGTTTTGCTCAGGAGCCGAATACTGCGTATGATATTTTGCGAAATCTTGACGCTATTTATGAGAGAAAAAGTCTTGCTACACAACTGGCTCTCAGAAAAAAATTGTTAAGTCTTAAATTACAAGGTGACACATGCTTGATAAAACATTTTACTAGTTTTGAAGAAATAGTTACCGAGCTGATTGCTGCTGGGGCAAAATTGGACGAGATGGACAAAGTTTTTCATTTATTGTTAACTTTGCCTTCAGCCTATGATGGAGTAATCACTGCTTTAGAGACCTTATCAGAACATAATTTAACTCTCGCTTTTGTCAAAACAAGACTACTTGACCACGAAGTAAAATTAAAGAACGAAGGCAGTGATACAAGTTCAAAAGTATTACATGTAGAAAACACTAGAGAAAAGTCTGAAAAGGCCAAAAATGAAAAACGAAGAACTTGGAAGAATTTGCGTCCAGGACAAAAGTGGCACTACCAACCACACAAGAGTTATCGCTCATTTAAACCATCAAACCAGCGTTACAATGCAAACTATAAAGCCTCCCACGTTAAATGTGATCACTGTGGAAGAACCAATCATGTTAAAAGGGACTGTTATTTTTACAAAAGGATGACCAGAAATCAAAATCAAGAAGAGCGTACTCGAACAATTCAGACTATCCAAACTAATGCAGAAAGTGGGAGTTTTGCATTTATGGTTGGAAATTTACATTGTATAAGTGCGGCACACGAAATAACCTTTTTATTGGACTCCGGCGCATCAGATCATCTGGTGAATCAATCTGATGTCTTCACTGAAGTCGTGGAACTGCAGACTCCTCTCAACATTTCCATAGCCAAAAATGGTGCCTTTATAACAGCTACCAGAAGAGGTTCAATTCAAGTAACAACGAACCTAGGAGTGACCGGAGTCTTGGATAATGTCCTGTATACTCCGGACGTGCCTTATAATCTGCTTTCAGTACGACGCATTCAACAGGCCGGCATGACAGTAATTTTTGCTCAAGATGGTGTAAGAATTAAAAAGGGTAATAAAACCATCATCACAGGTAAGCCTTTAAATGATTTAATAAGTGTCGAGTTCAAAATAAACAAAAATGAAAGAAAGTTTGACAAGGGTAAAACTAAAGCTCATGCTAGTAACTTACAAATTCCATATAAAATTTGGCATGAACGTTTAGGGCATATTGGAAAAAATAAATTTCTTGAGTTAAAAAATAAACAAATGGCTGATGACATCAATCAAATTAAACAAATCTCTCCAACGAATGACATATGTGAAGCTTGTGTATTTGGTAAACAGGCTCGACTTCCATTTGCTAAAGAAAAAATTAAAACTCATATTAAAAGACCCTTGTTTATTGTTCATACCGATGTGTGTGGGCAAATCACACCTTCTACAGTAGATAACAAAAATTACTTTGTTACTTTTATTGATGATTATACCCACTACACCGTAACTTATCTTCTCACATATAAATCTGACGTTTTTGGAGTCTTCCAAGACTTTGTTGCTAAAAGTGAGGCGCATTTTAATTCAAAAATCGTAAATTTATATTGTGATAATGGGGGTGAGTACCTATCCAATGAATTTAAAGATTTTTGTGTGCAAAAGGGCATAACTTATCATTTGACAGTTTCGTACACTCCACAACAGAATGGCGTATCGGAACGTATGAATAGAACCATAACTGAAAAAGCTAGGTCTATGATATGCGGTGCCGATTTAAGCAAAGCATTTTGGGGTGAAGCAGTTTTAACTGCCACATATTTAATAAATTTATCACCCACTAAAGCTTTGACACAAAATAAAACGCCATATGAACTGTGGCATAATAAAAAGCCCAGATTAAACCACCTACGGGTGTTTGGTTCTACCATGTACATTCATAATAAAACCAAAAGAACTAAATTTGACAAAAAGTCATTTAAAGGTATAATGGTTGGGTATGAACCTAATGGTTACAAAGTGTGGAATGTAGAAACTGCAAAGTTCATTACAGTTCGTGATGTAATTGTTGATGAAATGAACTTCAAAATTTCTAGGTCCTTATTAAATTCGGATGAGGTTGTAATTGATCCCTCAACAATAAATAACACTGAATCTGACACAGAAACAGTAAGTAAGTTTCCTAAAACTGATGCAATAAAATCAGATAAGTCAGAAAATGAACCGAATAAATCTGTCATTAAAGCAGATAAGCACAACAAAATTTTACCTCACGTAAGCACACAAAGTGACGCCGCTGAATTTTCTGGACTCCGAAGGAGTGAAAGAATTAGAACTAATCCCACAATTTCTTATAATGAAGATAACATTGATTATAACTATCTTATGTGTACTCAATCTATTATTGGCAAAATTCCGAATTCTTATCAGGAAATTAAAAACAGGGATGATAGAATTCAGTGGGAGCAAGCGATTGATGAAGAAATTAATTCCCTATTAACCAATAAAACTTGGTCTTTAGTATCAAGACCACCAAATAAGAATATAGTTGACTGTAAATGGGTATTTACAATTAAAAATGATGAAAATGGCTTTCCATCAAAATACAAAGCTCGTTTAGTTGCAAGGGGTTTTAGTCAACAATATTTAATAGATTATGATGAAACCTTTGCACCAGTTGCAAGGATAACAACCTTCAGGATTCTTTTAGCTTGTGCTAATCAGTACAACTTAGCAGTACATCATATGGATGTGAAAACTGCATTTTTAAATGGAAAGTTAAAGGAAGAAATTTATATGCAAGTTCCCCATGGGGTAAAGGCTAAAAATGATCAAGTATGTAAATTACATAAATCATTATATGGCCTAAAACAAGCATCTAGGTGTTGGTTTGAACTTTTTGATCAAACTTTGAAAGAACGAGGTTTTCAAAATTCCGCAGTTGACCGTTGTCTTTATATTTTAGATAATGATCACATACATAAAAATATCTATCTTGTGCTATATGTAGATGATTTGGTGATTGCTACTTTCAACAATCAAACGATGATAAATTTCAAACAATTTCTAATGAGACAATTTCAAATGTCCGACTTAAAGGACATACACCTTTTCTTAGGCATAAAAATTGAAAGATTTGATAACAAAATCATGTTAGACCAGAGTACATATTTAAAAACAGTCTTAAGTAAATTTAATATGAATGACTGTAAAACGGTAAGCACACCACTTCCCGTTAAATTAGACTATGCAGCTTTAAATTCCAATGAAAATTATGACGCTCCCTGTCGTCAACTCATTGGATGTTTAATGTATGCAATGTTGTGTACACGTCCAGACTTGTGTACAGCTATTAATATTTTAAGTCGGTACCAAAGTAAAAGTAATAAAGAACTCTGGAAATGCCTCAAAAGAGTACTAAGATATATTAAAGGCTCTCTTAATGTTAAATTAACATACAAAAGAGGTAATTATAATAATATGATAACTGGTTATGTAGATGCTGATTGGGGCAGTAATGAAACCGATCGAAAAAGTACGACGGGGTACATATTTAAAATGTTTGAAAATAGCACTATTTGTTGGAATACAAAAAGGCAGAATTCAGTTGCAGCCTCCACGACTGAGGCTGAATATATGGCACTGTTTGAAGCCGTAAGAGAGGCCCTTTGGCTGAAATCTCTTTTAACTAGTATTAATATAAAACTTGCAGATCCTATAACAATATTTGAAGATAATAATAGTTGTATTAGTATTGCCAACAATCCGACCTGCCATAAAAGGACAAAACATATTGATATAAAATATCATTTCATTAGGGAACAGATAAAGGAAAAGATAATAATACTTAAATATCTTCCAACAGGTGACCAGATAGCAGATACTTTGACGAAGTCTTTGCCTGCACCGAGATTCCTGGAACTCAGATTCAAACTTGGTCTGGAGTAACAAATTAAAATATTAATCAAAAATGCATAATTGTATAATATGCTATTAGTTTTTGTTCTGTTGGTCTGATTGGGTTTTTCTGGGGTTTTCCCCAATCCTATGCAACAAATGTTGGGCCATTTAAACCACCCCATGATTTTGTCTTTACCGTCACATACATAATTATATTTGCTCTATATATTTTGTTTGAAGTTGTTGATTAATTTTTGAGTGGGAGTGTTGGTTTTCTTAGGATAAATGCATAACAAAAATAAATCAACACTGAATGAATGTTATGGTCTATTCGACTTAAGTAAGGGTAGAACAAAGGTTAATAGGTCACGTTCCTACCCAGACTGGATTTTAGACCGTAACAAAATTATGAGTCCTGTAAACCGTATTTTAAGCAGTTTCTTATGTATTCTTGACGGGCTAAGACGTGTTGGATGCTTTTATTAAATACATCCTGTAATTAAAATTGTGTTTTATTTTAGCCCTTTCCTTATATAAACAACTCAGGGTTACGCCCATAATTTTCAAAAATAGCTCTTAATACAATTCAAATTCAAAATCAGAGCTCACACGTAAAGCGTGCTTACTCTTTGAGCTTTAAAACCAGACTAAATTCCAAAATATACCAATTTAGTATCCTTTTACATATAAGTTAGGCTGTTGTGTCCAACTAATTTGGACGTGTGCATCTGTTAAGTATATTTGTGTTGATTAATGGTGACCTGCAGATGTGCCGTTTTGTATCCTGCCGGACGCTTCAACTAAAGCGCTGGTACCCCACATCTTATTTATGGGTTTTTAAGATTTTGTGTTTGTCTTTGTCTATATGGTCCCGAATCCCTACCGCCATGTAAATCGCGGTAGTTGTGGATTTTGAAAGGGCACATGAGAATGAGAACATGTGTAAAATGTTTAAAATAAAAAAATTGCAAAGTACAGCATATCATCCGGAGACAAATGCGTCTTTGGAGAGGACCCACAGAACCCTTAAAGAATATTTAAGAAGTTTTATTAATGATAATAAAAACGATTGGGATGAAAAATTACCATACTACGTTTGCAATCATAATTCCACGCCACATACAACAACGGGTTATGAACCCCGGGAAGTAGCTTTTGGTAGACCATCCAAATTACCACATTCTATCACAAAACCTCCAGAAATTAATTATTCTTACGATGACTTAATATTAGATATGCAACATAAATTCCAATATATCTGTCAAGACGCAGGGAAAAAACTATTGTAGCTAAAGAAAAATCAAAAACTTCTTACGATCAAACTGCAAATCCACGTGAGTTTAAAGTAAAGGACAAGGTTTTGCTAAATAACGAAGAAATTCGACGTGGGCGTAGTAAAAAGCTCGAACAACAATGGATTGGTCCTTATATTATTTTAGAAAAAATTTCACCGGTTAATTATATTATTCAAAAAGGAAAAAGCAAATACACAGTGCACGCAACTAGATTGAAGCATTTCTACGAATAATGTAAATATAATTTCCTAATTAATTCTGTATGTTTAGGTACATATATTATAATGTGTATTAGTATAGGATATTTAAAATAAATACTTTGCATAACGAATGAAAACATATAAATGAAAAAAAATACAATTAAATATTATAAAATATGAATATGCTTAGGTAAGATGTATATAACTATGTATATATGTATGTATCCAATTTAATTTCAACTACTACTATCTATTATTAGAATAAGTTACTCCTTTACAATTATTGTTAAATTAAAAAAAAATGTGAATTGTTTATTTAGCGAAATTCTGACGAGTAAACTACTACTTTCATTCGTAGTTTACTCTACATTAAGGGGGGAGGTGTTGTGTCCAACTAATTTGGACGTGTGCATCTGTTAAGTATATTTGTGTTGATTAATGGTGACCTGCAGATGTGCCGTTTTGTATCCTGCCGGACGCTTCAAATAAAGCGCTGGTGCCCCACATCTTATTTATGGGTGTTTAAGATTTTGTGTTTGTTTTTGTCCATATGGTCCCGAATCCCTACCGCCATGTAAATCGCGGTAGTTGTGGATTTTGAAAGGGCACATGTGGGACTTGTTTTGCGACCGTTGTTTGTGGAACATCGTTTCTACTTTGTCAAATACATTTGTTGTACAGATATGTAGTGTTTTATTTATACTAACACCACGACACCGAAAGTGGCGTCCATAACATAACTACAACTCCAAGTACCGATAAGAAAAATCGGTACACAAGAAGGCATTACGAAGCCAAAAATCACATCATACAAGTGTTCCCAAGTAAAATTAACATAGTATAAGTATAGTTTAGAATAATAATATAAATATAGGGTAAATAGTTTGGCAATATATATAATTTAAAAAATAATACCTCGAAGATACTTCGCTGTAGCCAATCCCCCTGTATATTTAAAAATATTTTTAAAATGTGCGCATTTTAACACTAGGTCACTTAAAAACAGAAAAATTTCCTACCCATTTAAATAATGCCAATATTGGACTTGGCCCAGCCCCGCCAAAAGCAATCATTATTCAAAAAGTTAGCTTTTGGGATACCTCTAAATTATTTTGCTTTTCTTTTTTTTCTTAAGGCATTGTTGAGCAGGGTGCCACAGGAAAAATTTTGCATAGGTACCCAACAGTTCTAGTTATACTACTAAACATACTGGTCTATTTACTAAAATTGCGGATTTAATTTTTTTGTGTTCTTAAATTCACAGATTACGCAGTTTAATAAACTCCTACAAATAAATGCAAATAAGTCATTTCCAATGCAGGTTATGCAGGATATTCATTTTAACAAAACAATGTGCGTCACATCGCATAAAGAACAGCCCACAAGCTTTATCAACCAATGACTAGCCACATATCACACCATACATACAGATAAGTTTAGCAGTCGAGTGTGTTCGAAACATTTACTTTGTGGAAAGCATAAAAGAGCGTGTGTTGTACTATAGCCGCTAGCTATTCAGCTGGACCAATGTCAAGGTTACAGAAACGAAACTTGGTTAACGTAGCGCGAAAAGCTAAGACCTATATTTTAGAAACACATTTCAGTGGGCTTCCAAAGCAATCAGATTTGAAACTTGTGGAAGAAGAGCTACCACCACTTAAAGATGGGGGTAAGTGGAATAACTTTTAAATGCAATAGATTTACCTATACCTGAAAATTAATTTCAGAATTTTTGGCGGAAGCTGCTTATCTTAGTGTTGATCCCTATATGAGAGCCTACGAGCCCCGTTTGAAATTAGGTTCTGTATTTATTGGTTCACAAGTTGCCAGGTATGCCGCTATTTCACAATGCAAACATTGATAAACAAATCTTACATTATTTAACGAACAACCAAAATTTAATTAGTACATGTCTAACACAAAAGTTAAATGTTTAAAGGAGATGATAATAGTCACAAATCAAACTACTCAAATCAGTTTTTAATAATTCAAACAGCCTTCCTAGGGTATACAGAGTATTATATAATTTATTTTTATCTGTAGTTTGTCAATATTTTCTTTCCTTTTCTTGCGTGGACATTTGATTGTACACAAAATGCTTTGGAGAGATACCAGAAGAAACAACTTTTTTTGTACACAACAGACTGATTTTGATACATTAGAATGAAATCTACATCAATAAATCTAACAATTATACATAAATTCACCAAAAAAATTAAACGTAAACTTTAAACCACGAAAATCTTTGACGTCATCTATATTGTACGTGACATTATTACAAAGCGTTATGGACATGGACTGTAGTATATAGGATGTTCTGTACTTCACCATAACATACAAGTTTTATTATTTTTTATTTTTTAATAATAATAATAGACAATTTCAACAGGTATTTATTTATATTTTTGCTTTATACGTATTTCGACATGCAAAATGTCATTTTCAAAAGCATTTAATGAAGTAAACATTTGTATGTAGCTAGGCCTTTCAAATCCACAAACACACTAACAAATACACCTTTAATGAATGAGAAAATTGAGCTCATATATTCCCCGCTGTGGGAAGTTGTAGAATAGAAGTCCGAAATCAAGATCCAGTGTGCTGTAGCCCTAGCTACACATGTTTACAATATTAAATGCTTCTGAAAATGACATTTTGCATGTCGAAATACGTATAAAACAAAAATATAAATAAATACCTGTTGAAATTGTCTATTGTTATTATTAAAGTATATGTAAGAATTTCAGCGAAGTAAGGCAGCAAACAATTAACAAATTATTATTTCTTATTTATTAAAATTTCAGACATACTAAATGCTATATATTTTTATATGGTTGAAAAACCTGTGGCAGAATCATTTACCAGCACTCCTTAAGTAATATTAGTCCACAATTACCTTACATATACCCAAAATTACAAATTCTGAAACTCCTCTTAGATTTCTTTAAAGATATATGTACTAAATATACCATATTTTTTATAAATTTTGTTGTCATTCTTTTCTTTTTAGAGAATCTTCTTCTTCAAATGCTTTATCTCTTACGAGACGTTGCGATCTTCTTTCATATGTCTGTATTGCGCCTTTAAAGTACCACACTCATAGAGGACCTACAGTTTAAGGTGAGCTCCGAACCACGGGAATTGTATACACTTCTACTCCAGAGAAGATTTACTAGGCAGAATACCTCGCTGCTTTGCCATTGCCTTGCGAGGGAGAACGACCGTTAAAAATACGATGTTCCTTTGCAAGTAGCAATAATTAACTTAACCAAGCCCGCATAAATATGAACAAAATCTATTTTTGTAGTTACAAAGAAAAAATGACTATAATGAAAAATGCGACACTAAATAAATAAAGTTAACTGTTTCTTGTATGTAGTCACATGTAACTTGGAAAAAATTCGATATTAAATAGGAAATTCGACTATAAAATCTAAATGTAGAGATTAAAGTAGTTATTTCAACAACAAACTTGAAATTTCAATATACAAGCAGAATAATTAGAAATATAACTACAATGTCTACTTTAAAATTTAAAGTTGGAATTAGAGATTGGAATTCATTGTTGTAGTTCTAAATCAAAATGGAAATTACGTTGTTAATATCGAAATATAGAGATTAATTAAAATTCCAACAGCAACTTTAAAGATGAAGTTGAAAATTTGAAAAAAGTTTAATGCCAATATTATATTCGTAATATGAGATGAGGCGGTTGTGGGCTAGAGGCTGGCGGTTCGACTTCTACGCTGCGTTCAATTCCCAGTATCAGAACAGATTATTAACGCCCGTTCTCCCTCGCAAGGCAATGGCCAACCAGCGACGTATTCTGCCTAGTAAACTTTCTCTGGAGTAGAAGTGCTTACAGTTCTCGTGGTTCGGAGCCCACGTTAAGCTGTACGTCCTCTTTGTCTGTGGCACTTTAAACGCTCAACACAAGCATAGTATAGTACAGTAAAATTAGACCAAAAAATGCCCAAACCCGGGAATCCAAAAAAACTAAGGTCTGACTGTCACAAACTGTTCATTACCCTTTGCTCTAAATGTGGTAAAAAGTCTCCGCCGCCAGAGCGTCGGGTTTGGGAGGGGGGTGGGGAGGAGGTGTCAAAACAGTACGTTTTCTAAGTTTTTTGCAAATATCTCGAAAACCCTTCAGTTTAGAGCTTATTGTATCCTATAAACTTTTACAGTACGTTAAATTTCCAACAAAATTTGCCATATACATTTTTTTGCTGCGCCTAATAGTTTCGGAGATATGGAGGGGGTAAAAGTAAGGTGTTCCGTCACAAATAGTAGAAAAGTCGTTTAACTTTAATTATCGAATATT
>JABXWE010104079.1:0-19221 GCA_014611495.1 Limonius californicus | reverse complement strand
GAAATTTTAGTACGGCAGGTTGTAGCATTAGGTTTTCATTGGGCTCTAAGGGTGCTTCCTACATTTCGAACCTGGACTGTTTAAGACTTCAATAAGTGCTCCTAAACCCTCCTGTAGAATAAATGAATTGCCTCTTAAATCTTCGGAAAATTGGTCCCGCTGAGAACTTATTTATTAATAAGGGTGTGTACTTTCCTAAGAGTAACATATTTCTACTTACAAAGTCAACGAAACGTCCTCTAAGGAAGCATTCAGAATCATTTAAGGAAAAATTAAATATCCATTATTATTTAACAGACGAAGTAAAAATAAGATCCAACAAGGTGATCGTCTACGGGCTACGGTACAACACTCAGTCTTTCAAAAAGAACTTCTGCTCAGAACGACGCCATATTTCATCAACATTTACATGGGATCAATTGAGAGTATTGTCTGAGCTAAAAATTCAGTCTGTTTATAAAGAATTTCAGAAACATTCCAGATTCTATCCATTATATAGAATATAGATTACAGATGACACCATTAGCAAAATTCCCGACAACTGTTTGTAAATATATTTGTATAGTTATTTACAATCTACTCTTTACGTTTAAGAATTATTTAAGTAACTGTTGTGGAAGGAGATCTAGTCATCCCTATTCTCTCGGCGGACTTTTACTTAGTCTTGGTGTGCTGGCAATACTAAGTTTGGCTTATGGTAACAGCTGGTTGATGATTTGTTCTTATATGATGCACTTGCAAGTCTCTGGATTTTTCTGGCTACATATGAAATCCTCAGATCATTGTGGAGTATTAGATAACACGCGAAGGATCTTGGATTGAAAGCTCTGTAATATTTTGGTGTGTCATGCCTTAGCACATCTCCATAACTGGATCCCATAAATCCGTAGGTGTTGCAGTATGACTTTGTATAATAACAACTTGTTTGTGACGGAGAGTTGAGATCGTCTTCCAACAAGCCTTGATTTGTTAGTTTATTCAAGTCTAGTTGCCCTCTTTTAGCTTTTATATGTTGTATGTTGGTTTTTGGACCATTTTGTAAATATAAACGCAATAGAGGTTTCTATCGAAAAGCAGATATTTAGCTTCATATTGTCATAAACGTTCGGGCCAAAGAAGTGGCCCCACGTTTACAGCGTCATTTTCTGACATAGTTGATAAAAGGTCCACAATGGGACTGACATTAATAAATTAATTTTTAAAAATTGACACTGACAGAATATTTTATTTTGACAAATAATTTTATTACTCAGAATTTTGAGAAAATGTATGAAACCAAAGTTTATAATATTCTATACAACTTGCCAAAGACAAAACGCTAGCTAAAAATTTAGTCGAAGAGCTTAGAGACAAATCTCTTTTGAGTCGGTTCACTTTTAAAAGGTAACTTTAATGATTCGTATTGAAAATAAACAATATGTGCAATTACCAGCTCATACAAGGATTACCACACTGGAAACAATTCCTTCGCCCTGCTACAGCCGACCTAAATATATCGAAGACAACAATACATGCACAAGGTACCTTCAGCAGCCTTTTCGAAGTTCTCTGCGCTCCGTACTCCAATCTCTCCTCCCCGATCTTAAAACAGGACACTCCAAATAATTTGTTTATTAAAAGTCATTTTCATTCACAAAAAGGGTTTTACTAAATATGCAGCTTTTCTATTATTACAATTCTTCTAAATATTTTCAATTCAAGAAGTATTTTTCTTACAGATTTTTCAAATATTATTCTACTTTTTCAATTATTTTTCTACAATTATCAATAACAAAAACAACAGCTAAATTACCAAGGAAAATGTTAACACCAAGATACTAGTTTTCAAAATAAATAAATTGTAACTTTGTCAAATATAAAAACATTTTGATATTAATATAATTTTTTTATAAGCACGACGAAAAACCAAATATAAACCAAGTCAATCGAATAACCTCACAAGTAATAAAACACTTGACTAAAAACACTTTAACCCGCATGTTCCAACACAAATTCCCACACTATTCCGGTTCGCTTATAAACTCCCACCATAGTACTCCAAATATCCATCAATGTATTAAGTTCCTGCATTCCATCCAAATCCTTGTATATTTTATTAAATGTTACCGTTTAATAGGTTCGAGCTTGGCTTGCAATCGGCTTAAATTCATCACCAGCATAATAATACCTGTGTGATCCGGCAAGACACACATTGTTTAACCAAAAAAAATACCGAATCTTAAATTGTTGGTAAAACGTACGCAACCCTTCGACTAAACTAAAAAGAACTGCAATCTAGGATACCATGACAATATATATATTGCTGAGTTATCCCTAATTATAATAATACTAATTTGAAGTTTTAAATAAACATAAACATATACACAAATTAATAAATTGTTTAACCAACACATGTCAAATATTCTCACAAACCTTAATTAGTTGATCTCAGGGAAGCTGCTACAATTGGTCGTTCTATATAACTTTTCTGGCTGGCAACAAACATGTACAACAAAAGAAAACATAGGGAAATTCAAATTACCATTTCAATTATCAAAGTCAAATCACAATTATCTGTGCTTTCTCGTAACAAAAAATATATAAATTTAATTTGTCACACCAAATTAAATACAATAAATAACTACGAGTATTTATTTATTTATCAGTTCTTTTATTTTTTTATTGACACTTAACCCTCATACCTGATTTTTAAATTGGGTTTAGGTGTTTCGGAACGTAACTGCTAAGATTTAAACTAAAAGGATAAAGAGAGACACACCAGAACCTGCAGTTATGGGAGGCAATAGCTGGTACATAAACAGGGACAGGATAACGAACGAAATCGGATAAACTTTAGCAACAGAAAATCTTATGACATATACTGTAGAGTGAAGGCAAATGGAATGTCTTGAAGAATACAAGTGCAGATATACTAAATGCCAAAAAGGTGAAGTAACATCGGAAGGTGATTTCACTGTGCATCTAGGAAACTGAGGAGTAGTGAGTAAAAATTTGACGCGCCGCATACAAGTACGCGGGTCTATGATGAATCTCCTTGCGACAAGAAAGGTTGGGTTAGGTACTACCGTGTTTTATGTTCACTAACGGCAAGTAGAGGAAGTACACTTTCACTAGTAAATGTGAGCAGATAACAGTGTAGTGCACATTGAATGATTGTTTTAGGCGAAGGCGAAGGCGTACATACATTAGTAATAGTTTAGATTCACTAATCATCCGCTTCCACTATAATAAATACAGGGTGTTCGGATAATAGGGAACCATACATTGATGGTGAGTTCTACGCATTAAAATAATATAAAAAAACTTCATATGCAGTATTGTCCGAAAATCGTTATTGGCGAAGATACAGGCCCTCAAAGTTTAACATAACGGTTTATGTTACGCACACCAAACAAGAGTAAATTAATTTTGAATTTTTTTATTCCCTACAAGATGCCGCGTCTAAATCGGAGGTATGTCTTCAGATATAAAAGTTATGACTAAAAAGAAAATATGGTTTTAGGTTAACTACCAGTTCAAAATACATATTATCGATTATTTTTCTTTTTGTTTGTGAACATTGCAATAAAGAGAACGTACACCAAGTTTAAAGTATTTATCTATTCAGTTATAGAAAATAAATAAAAAATTAAAAAATAATGTTAAACTTTGAGGGCCTGTATCTTCGCCAATAACGATTTCCGGACAATACTGCATATGAAGTTTTTTTATTATTTTAATGCGTAGAACTCACCATCAATGTATGGTTCCCTATTATCCGAACACCCTGTATAACAGAAAATCGTACAACCTATTAAAAACTCCACTTGATAACGGTTTTATTATGAAAGGCAATTTTTAAATTTACTGTTACCTTTCCTGGCCTTTACCACAGCAAAGTCGGTCAATTTCAGTGGTTGTGTCATTTTCATTCAACAACATTTCAGTATTTAACCTTCTAAAATAAATATTAGCCTTTAAAAGCAACTTGAAAACAAGTAATATTAAATACGCAACAGTCTGCGTATAAATCACTGGTCCTAAATATTTCTATCTCACTTCACTAAATATGATTGTGTTTTGTCAGAATAAAGATAAATAAAAAAACATGCGGAAGGTATTAATTAATTTATTATTCTCAAAGATGTCAGACGACCAAACTCAAAATACGTCGTAGGCCATAAAGCCAGTCGTTCGGAAATCCGTGTTCGTTTCATTTTAGTTAAGTGTATTTAAAACGGAGCACCGTACATATTTCGCTTACGTAGAATAATTATGTTTGGCTGAGTTAAAGTTGACGTTAGTCTGAATATATAAGAGCAACTTAGATGAGACAGATGAAAGGCAAAGAAAATTCTCTAAACGACTAGGTAAAAAATAAAAGAACCATTTAAAAAAATGATAAAGACTTTACTCAAGAAATTGGCGATTAGTTCGTTGTAGCCTTTCTGCACTTATGTTTTCTGTTGTGTATGTATTTGAATTATAGGTTGTTTGAAACTGAATTTGTGTTTCTTTTTGCAGTTAATGTTCTAGTAAAACGTTGCAAGTTTTGAAATTTTCAGGCGGCCGAGATATACTGTTTATTATTTAGCATTAGAATATTTACGAGTTTTACATACGAACACGTGGTTTAGGCATGTTGGGAAAAAACATTGTAGTTAATAGCTTAAATTAAGAAATACGAACTTCTAAGGAACATCGAAAGTTGCAGAGTATGCATACGAGGATTGTTCAATAACTACGTGGCCTAACACAGAGATGGCGCGAATTCGGAGGAATCTTCTTTACCATTCTGTAGAACTATCCTTTATTAGATTAAATATGACAGTACAGAGCGATCTGTTAATTAGTCTGTTCTTGACAGTACGCCAAAGTGAACGTCTCGTGTGATTTTGTAAACAATGAAAAAAAAACGAGTTGAGAGCAGTGATAAAGTACTTTCATTTGAAAGGCTTAACACCAACCGAAATCAAAGCACAGCTGGATTCAACACTATTGGAATCCGCTCCTTCGTTTTCAATGGTTAAAAACTGGATTGCCGAATTTAAGCGTAGTCGTGTGAGCACAAATGATGAAGCCCGTAGAGGACGTCCAAAAACTGCTACTGCCCCGGATATGATTGAAGAAGTCCACCGTATCGTATTGGATGACCGTCGAGTAAAAGTGCGTGAGATAGCAGACATAGTGGGTATCTCAAATGACAGTGTGCACAAAATTTTAACTGAAGAATTGGAAATGAAAAAACACTCGGCGCGTTGGGTGCCGCGGTTGCTCACACCCGAGCAAAAGCTAAATCGTTTGAGTGTTTCTCGCGGCCTTTCGGCACGTTTTCGCCACAATCCGAAGGATTTTTTGCGCCGTTTTATAAACGTCGATGAAACCTACGTCCACCATTATACTCCCGAAATCAAAGAACAGTGCAAACAATGAACACACAAAGGTTCTCCGCCACCATAGAAGGCAAAACGGTTTTGTCAGCAGGAAAGGTTATGGCAACCGTATTTTGGGATTCTCATGGAATGATCTTGGTCGAATACTTAGAAAAGGTGAAAATAGTAAATGGTGAGTATTATGCCAATTTGTTGTAACAACTTAGCGACAAAATCAAAGAGAAACGGCCTCATTTGGTAAAGAAGAAAGTGTTTTTCCATCAAGATAACGCACCTGCCTACAAGTCTGCGATTGCAATGGCCAATATTCATGAATTGGGATTTGAATTAGTGCCCCATTCGCCGTATTCGCCACATTTGGCTCCCAGCGATTATCATCTGTTTCCAAATCTGAAAAAATTGCTCGGCGGTAAGAGATTTTCGTCTAATTCCGAGGTAATCGCTGCTGTAAATAGCTATTTCGAGGAACTTGGATTCATCGACCTACAATGAAGGCATTGCTGATTTGGAATATCGTTGGAATAAGTGTGTTGAGCGAGCAGGAGACTATATTGAAAAATAAAATGTTTTTTGTCGAAAAAAATTTGCGTTTTCTTTGTTAGGCCACGTAGTTATCGAACCATTCTCGTAGTTGTCATTATACAAAACTTTTATGGTATTTTCCTTCTTTATTCATATAAAAGTGACGCGTTAAGTATTTTTTTGTGGATGTAAAGGCACATCATTCAACACTTCTTATAATTTGCTTACGATTTCAGTTTCGCCAAAAATGAGTTCAGTTTGCTTAATTCAAATAGAACAGTCAGTGTACAGTTTTAATTTTTAGAATTTGCATGACATTTTGGGTTTAAAACATTTCAGTTATTTCCTTGATTATTTGGATGTACAATAAGAAATTGCTAAGCATGTCACTACATGGAAAAAAGTTCCGTAATTCCTTAGGAACTAATTACGGCTAAGAATTTTTTTTAATTATAAGATGTTACATCGCAACTAACCTAGAAGACTTACCAGCAATTTTTATCTAACTTAAATTAACTAAATGGTTATGCTACCCATTTCACGTTTGGTCTGGTTTTTTCCACTGACAGTTTCACGTCTCTTTACGCTAGCTCAAATAATTTAATCTTCCTGGGCCTTCTCACTGAATTTGTATTGTCGAGAAGTTGGATTACCTCGACGTTTACGTTGTGATAAAGCCTTCTCTCGTGCTTCTGGGCAAGGTTTTTTATATCTTCTGTCACGGTTTTTATCCCTAGAGCCCTGTGGATATCACGGCGAAGAATAAACCAAAATTGTGTAGTCTTGCTTCCTTCTACCATCTCTCCAATTTAATAAAAAATACAAAACAAATTTAAATTGTAGCTACTATGGAAGTTCCCCATTTTCACATACTTTTAACATTAACAATTTTGTACATGTGAATCTTTTACCGGGTAAGGGCTTTTAACTGACTTAAAACAACAAGTTTTATTTTAAAGCTAAAAGTTAGGAAAAAAGTAATATATTAAAATGTTGTTTATATTTTGAAAAGTCGTTTTCGGAATCTAGTGAAACCATAAAACATGTTTCATTTTCTTTTCCGCTTCCGCGTTGCTGTGTTTTCGGCGGCTGAAGAGTAGGGAACTCCTAAACAGCCATTGAAATGTATTTATATAGGTAGGCTTAATTATAAGTTGACTTGCATTTATTATGTTTCAATGTACTGTGAACATTGAATTGAATTGTGTTTTCGGCTATTTCAAACTTCATTACAGATCGGACACGCATGCGCGCGCTGGAGCACGCACATCTCTATTTCTTTCAGTGAATATTGTTATTTTATTAGATATGGAACAAAAGCTCCAACTTCTATATACAGCTAGACACCTTAAGGCAGTTTGTGTAGCAGTTTTTATTAAATATCCTGAAAGAACTTATCCTGAATCAGACTAAATCTATCAAGCGATTCAATGATCCACTTTCTCCACCTGCGAAAAACTAGGAAACCTATAAGAGGATCATAATCCCTGCTGGCTGTACCGTCCTATGTTAACGTAGGATACTTTGATAACTATTAAATGAATGTAGTAAATTTTATAAATTGTGTGGATTCAGTACTGATACATTTTGCTTTCCACAGCCAAACCTTATTGAGAATTTTGTTATATGCTGTACATGCATCCAGGGTTGCTCATTAGTGCTTCAAAGTCTAATATTGGCATTATAAAAAAGATTTGGAAGTTTTTCTTTTCTTAAGTGATGTAATGCAAAAATGCGCACACTATACAAATATTTTTAAATATGCAGGGTGGCTCGTTGTAGCAGAGTATCTTCAAGACATTATTTTTTAAACAGAACGCGCTGTATATTTTTACATTTTTGAATTCAGCATAAAATTATCTTTTGCGTTTTTTTATTTTGGTTGAGCCGTTGACGAGTTTATCTAAAAAATTTAATATACATAATCGCCAAATATTAATTTTATTTATACATGGCGTTCTTTACATCAGCGCAAATTTATAGCATTTTCTCACTTTCTTCAAATAGAACACTCTCCATATTACATTTTTTTTAATTTTCGTTTGTCGTACACCTAAAATCGATATTTTTAGAGATATTTTTACTTTAACATTACAAAATATTAAATGCTTAAACTTTATCTTCTTCTTCTTTGAGTACTGTATCTCTTACGAGAGGTAGCGATTTTCTCTCCTATGTGTGTGTTGCGCGTTTAGAGTACCACAGATATAGAGGACCTACAGCTTAACGTGGACTCCGAACCACTGGAAGTGTAAACACTTCTACTCCAGAAAAGATATAATAGGCAGAATACCTCGCTGGTTTGCCATTGCTTTGCGAGGGAGAACGGTAGTTATAAGTCCGATGTTCCGGTACTGGGAATTGAATCCAGGACCTTCAGCGTAGAAATCTAACGCGCTAACGTCTATCCCACAGCCGCCTCGATTAAACTTTATATTCCGATTTAATCTAGTAGCCATGATTTTGATTTAAAGTGAGTGGAGATTTAAAATGGAAAGAGCAACTCCTAACTTTTTTCGAAAAATTACTGTGCACTGACGAGTCGACTATGTTTTTAACATACATCTGAATGGTGCACAATATCTGTATTTCTTGCCTCAACATCTCTACAAAATGTCCCGTCAAATTTATTGGAATATATGTGGTTCCAGCACAACGGTTCTGCAATACATTTCGCACTAGTGACGACAGGTCTTGAATCAAGAATTCGGAAACAGGTATATAGGTGGCGACGGTATCATTAATTGGCCACCTAGATCGCCAGACTTGACGAAAATGTATTTTTTCTATGGGTCCATGTAAAACATATTGTGTACCATAGCCCTGCAACTACTGCAGAAGATATGAGGCAATACGTAATGCTTTTTGTACAATTGCGAGCAGCAAATATGTCGTTTCTGAAAAGGCTAAACATGTGTGTTGAACAGAACATAGGTCACATTGAACGTCTGCTATAAATAAATGCTTGAACTGAAATAAAATTGTTTTTCTTTCTACGAGGTGCGTTCAATCGAAACCCATCTTTGCTTTATAAAAAATTTGTACAATTTAGATACAAATAATTACCTTCACAGTTAAGGCACCTATGCCATTGTTTTACTAACCGACGTATACCCTGCTCATAGAATTCTTGCGGCTTCTGATTGAAGAAGTCTTCCACAGCTATCTGTACTTTTGCATCAGACTCAAATTGCCGACTATTTAACGCCTCTTTCAGCGGTTCAAAAATATGGAAATCGCAAGGCAATAATTCCTGACTATAGGGTGGATTCTCTAAAACCATCAATTTCTTTCGTTGAAGGTTTTCTTTTACCACATTAGCAACATGAGGCCTAGCATTGTCGTACAGCAAAATGACCCCACGCGTAGGTTTTCCTGCACGTTTCCGTCTTATAGCTTGATGAACCTTGTTCAAAGTTTCGTTGTACAGATTTGCCTTGACATTTACTCCAGGTTCCTTAAACTCTATCAACAAGGGTCCTTCATGGTCGAAAAAAATGTTAACATCACTGATGAATTAAATGATAAGCAAATAATTAGCCGAAGCACTTTAAAATCATAAGCCTTCTATGTTTTCTCTTATCGGATTTAATAATATAGATGAGATACGTAAGCCAAAATATATTTATATAAAACAGGTATAAAAATCAAAATTTATTTACGTCCTCATATCTTGGACTTCAAAAACGTACTACCAAACTGAAAAACAAAACTTTAACATCTAGGGCGCCAAAATTCACTTAAATAAGTGGGGTATGTGACGTCACTCTGGCTACGTGTGAAACTCAAATGTCAGCAAGGCTTGCACGTGTGACTTGGAAGTTCTGCAGCTTTGAAAGGTGCGGACAAAAGGCCGCCGATGACACAATTTATAGCCAATATGCCAGACCTTCCGTAAACATAAAAATTCCCAGAAACTGACATGCAACCGTTGGGAGCAGATGCCGCCAACAATCACCTTGCCTGCAAAAGGTTGTGCTGTATAAACTTCTTTGTGGTGGTGGTGAACTTGAATGTTTCCATTGCATCGACGATAACTTACTGGATGGCTCGTAGTAATGGTATCAAGTTTCGACACCAGCATTTATTGACAGAAGAAAGTCATCACCATTTTGCCTACAGTCTGTGAGCTGTTGCAGGATAAGCCCATTCGCAGGCATTTTTGGTCTTAGGACAAGAGACCAGGAATCCATTGGGAACAACCTTTGCTGTAACCCAGAATACGAAGATTACTATGACAGATCCTACACTCCCACCAACAATTTCTGAAATTTCTCTAATTAAACTTCGACGATTGTGTCTAATAAGACCTTCCACACATGCCATATTGTTTCCTGTTAATGCAGTACACCGTGCACCTGGTCGCGGTTCATCCATAGTCCTCTCCTTTCCATTCTTAAACTTTCGGCACCATTCCTTCACAGTTGGGTACGCAATACATGCATTTCTATACACTGCTTGCATTCGCGTATGAATCTGCAATGGCTGCACACCCTCAGCGCATAAAAATGTTAGAACCGCACGCTGATTAAACTTGGAAAGATTTTCAGCAACAAACGCTATTTCAAAAACGATGTTTTAAAAGTCAGGATCAAATTCAAACGCCATAAACCTATTAATGTATAGCTGACAAACAGTACTAACATTAACAAACGTCATTTGAATTAGTGCTTTTGTTTTCAAGGCTAAGTTGATCAAATATGCGTTTCAGTTTAACAAGCCTCGTATGTTATGAATATAAATCTTGTACGAAATGAGATAGGAACAAAAAGTTTAATAGTTCAACGGTTTGCAATGAAACAGTACTAATAATTCTGAAAATAGTGATTTTAGGTAGGGGATTCATAATAATTGTGGATAATTAACGCACCAATTCAAAAAACTAATAATCTACAGGGAGTCAGTACGAATTTTTGCATTAAATCATTTTAATAAACAAACATTTCCAAATCATTTTAGTAATTCTAATATTCGACCTTGACGCACTAATGAGAAACCTTGTATATCTCTTAAAATCATAAGGTTAGAATTAGATAATTTTGTTGCTGTTAATCAGTGACTGTTATACAGGGTGTCTCAGAAAGAATGGGCCAGAGTTTAATCATAGATTCGTTAGGTTAAAATAAACCGATTAAACTTAATATACCTAGGTAGAAAATCCTTCCTTAAGAAGTTATAGGGCCTTAAAGTTCAATTTTTTATTTTTTCTTTTTATTGTAATTTCCACAAATCTAAAGATATTTCTTTCAAATTTGGTACACTTATTTATTATTATGTCGTATAGTGACAGAACCATTTTCATAAACCAGACTTGAGTGTAAGAGGCACTTAACCTACCACTTAAATTTTATATTAGCTCTAACTTTGTTATTAGTAGAATATTTTACAATTTTAGGTTATTTGCTGAAGGATAATTAAAAACTACAAAAATAAGGTACTCTTAGTTTTTAATTATCTTTCAGAAAATAACCTAAAATCGTAAAATGTTCTACTAATAACAAAGTTAGAGCCAATAAAAAATTTAAGTGGTAGGTTAAGTGCCTTACACTCAAGTCTGGTTTATGAAAATGGTTCTGTCACTATACTACATAATAATAAGTAAGTGTACCAAATTTGAAGGAAATATCTTTAGATTTGTGGAAATTACAATAAAAAAAGAAATAAAAAATTGAACTTTAAGGCCCTATAACTTCTTAAGAAAGGACTTTCTGCCTAAGGTGTATTAGGTTTAATCGGTTTATTTTTACCTAAAGAATCTATGACTAAACGCTGGCCCATTCTTTCTCAGACACCCTGTATAGCTGCAATTCAGGTAGGTCTACAGGGGTTTTTCAACAGTAGTTGAATGAACAGTTGTGGTTTAATGACTATAAAAAACTGTTATTACGGTTACGTTAACTAGAACTGTAAGCTTAAGATTATAAAATTATTGTACAGGGTGCTTTGTAAGAAAGCGCCCAAGCAAACTTATATTTTTCACATACAGGGTGAGTTTTTTCCGATGTTTAGTATGGGGATCTCGGAAACTAGCGGAGATAGAGAGACGGTTAAATGGGGAAAGAATTGTAGTTTTACGAGCTCAATTTAATGAGCTTTTTGTTTTTTGGAAAAGATGCATGGCTAACTAGATATCTCGCAAAAATAATTTTTTTGTTATTTCGTTTGTGCCTATGGCTCTGTTATTATTGACTTTAGAAAAAATGTGTAAAGGAAAAAGTTGTAGGTAATTATGTGCTTAATAATATGGTCTAACCGAATTTTTTATTTAAGCTATAATTTTTGAGTTGTGACACAAACTTATGTTTTTTCTAATGGAAACCATAGTCGGCCATGACTTTATAAAAAAGGCCCTTTTTCAACGATTCTAATGATATACCACTTGACATAGTTATTTTTATAAATAAATAAATTATGGCCATTTTTTTCTTTTCATTTTCGAACTGTTCAAGTAGTACGCTATGGAAACAATTGATAGATGCACATCGTGTTTAATAATAAAATTCAAGTTAGTTATTAAAATTTTTCTTTTAATTTTGAAATTATGAAGGTAATTATTTTGTTGTGAAATGTTTATTTCCGTTGGAGCTACAATTAAAAAAAAAATTTTTCTGAGAAACTAATAAACAGAGAATGACAAACGATACATTAAGAAACAATAAAGGAAATTGGGATATAAATAAAGTAGTACCAAAACAACGTAATTAAAGTAAGTAAAGTATTGTAAGACTAAAGATGTTCAAAAGGTCCACCATTATGATTAATGCTCAAGTTACACCTTTTTAAAACCGAATTTGTTGCTTTTCTAACGGAACGTCCATCAATATTAGCAAAAACTTCTAGTACAGCTTCTCTAAGGTCATCTACTGTGTCGTACGACTTTTGATACACCCTATCTTTTACCATTCCCCATAAATAAAAATCTAAAACAGACAGATCGGGGGATCGAGGTGGCCATGCAACCGGCGCGTTTCTTCCTATCCATGAGTTCGGGAATGTTTCATTTAAATGATTTCGTACCGTTAGCTGATTATGTGGCGGTGCGCCATCGTGTTGAAACCATTCGAGCATACCACGTGTCTGTAAGGGTAATTCGTCTAACATATTAGCAAAATCGTTCTGCAGAAAGTGAAGATAACGATCACCAGTTAACGTACCATAGAAAATGTAAGGACCAAGAATTGTTGAACCAATGACGCCGCACCAAACATTAAATTCAAACTTAATTTGGGGTCTCCTCTGTTCAACACGATGCGGATTTTCTTGCATCCATAAATGTTGATTATGTCTATTTAACATACCGCAGTTTGTAAATCGTGTTTCATCCGTCCACAAAACTTTAAATCTAAACTGTGGCTCAGCTTCACACATGTTAGTAAACCAAGTACAATATTCCATACGCTTATTGTAGTCATCAGGGTATAGGGTTGTGCAACTGATAATTTATAGGGATGAAACCTATGTTTTTCAGTACTCGTACAACAGTACGTTGTGACGTGCCGGCTTCCGCTTCAATTTCTCGGGTTGAAATCGATGGAGTTTGCATTACACGTGCCAATACGTTTACCTCTGCCTCTTCATTAATGCCTCTTGTCGTATTATTTGGTTTACAGAAAGAACCAAACTCTCCCAAATTATCATACAGTCTCTTAAAGGTAGGTAGAGAAGGCTGGCGACGATCAAAATACCGTTCGAAATACTGTTGGGCAGCTTGTACGGCATTTTTATGGCACAAAATGTAACACTCAGTCATATCACGCTTTTCTTGATTAGAAAAATTCATATTGATAATTTACGAAACCTCATTCAACATTAGTTAGAAACTAAATGATTTGCACCTGTCAATAATTGTCGTCAGCATCTATCAATTGTTTCCATAGCGTACTACTTGAACAGTTCGAAAATGAAAAGAAAAAAATGGCCATAATTTATTTATTTATAAAAATAACTATGTCAAGTGGTATATCATTAGAATCGTTGAAAAAGGGTCTTTTTTATAAAGTCATGGCCGACTATGGTTTCCATTAGAAAAAACATAAGTTTGTGTCACAACTCAAAAATTATAGCTTAAATAAAAAATTCGGTTAGACTATATTATTAAGCACATAATTACCTACAACTTTTTCCTTTACACATTTTTTCTAAAGTCAATAATAACAGAGCCATAGGCATCAAACGAAATAACAAAAAAATTATTTTTGCGAGATATCTAGTTAGCCATGCATCTTTTCCAAAAAACAAAAAACACATTAAATTGAGCTCGTAAAACTGCAATTCTTTCCCCATTTAACCGTCTCTCTATCTCCGCTAGTTTCCGAGATCCCCATACTAAACATCGGAAAAAACTCACCCTGTATATTATCGATTCAAAAAATTTCTTTTTTCTGATTATTTTTTTCGTATAATTTTCAACCAATTAGAACGATCAATTTAGTTAAGTTACCTTGTATAATTTCGAAAATACCTGATTATACATAGAGTAGCTCTACCAATCGAAAATTTTACAATAATTTAATTTCCATAGTAACCACATCGACATCAATATACAACAATACACAAACTAACAAGACCGTCAAATTTAGACGTTTATCAATAACTGTTCAAAAATGAGTCGATTCGGAGATTTATCATTAAATTCAATAGACGAAAGTATACGAAATACTGAGCCTCATAATACAGTGAAAACAAAAAAGTACGTATGGAAACAATTTCTTACGTTTTGTAGTGAAAGAAACTATGTACTAAATGAATCAATTAATTTACTCAATAAATAATCGAATCAAATACAATACGTACTTCAAAATAAATACGGTTATACATCTCAAACTTCCTGCATAATTACAAATCGTGTCAGTTTGACAGAATAATCCTCCCGCTTCGCGGTCGGATTATTTAAACTGTCAAACTGACACTCTTTGTAATTATGCAACAAGTTATCGATGCATAACCTGATTATTTTGAAGTACTTATAGTATTACTACTGATTATACCTCTCACTAAACTGTAATTTTAGGGTATGTTACTTTCCCTTCACGGTTAAATGCTAGCCTACTACGATTTAAAATAAGCAGCAAAATTCAAGAAGTCGTATTAGGGATTTCTTTACAACAAAATTTTGTTAATAAAAGTTATTCAGTATCGCCCAAATAAGCTAAATCCAAAATTTCATTACAATCAAAAAATATTGAAAAAATTTTTTTTTCTAAAAAATTCATATTGGACTATTTTAGAAAAAAAATTTTCAATATTTTTTGATTGTAATGAAATTTTGGATTTAGCTTATTAGGGCGATACTGAACAACTTTTATTAACAAAATTTTGTTGTAAAAAAATCCCTAATACGACTTCTTCAATTTTGCTGTTTATTTTAAATCGTAGTAGGCTAGCATTTCACCGTGAAGGGAAAGTAACATACCCTAAAATTACAGTTTAGTGAGAGGTGTAATCAGAAAAAAGAAATTTTTTGAATCGATAATATATGAACAAAATACTGGGGTGGTGCAGTCTGCAGTGAGACACACTGTATATATATATATATATATATATCACATACGTGATAACACTAACTTCGCACCTTGCCTCATCTTAGAGAATATTCACATCGCAATCCGTTAGTAGGTTCGCAAACGCTATTAATTAGTTATTAAGCTAAAGATATGCAAACTTAAGCTTAGCTATCAACATCACTGGCTATTGTAGACTGCCGTTGTTGACCCTTCTTAAAAATCTATCGCCCCTTGTTTTTCGGCCTGCACGGACTTTTCTTCGAACCTTTATAATTCCTCCCCGCAGTTATTGAGAGCCGACAGAAGCTACGTATATTTTAGCAAATATTTATTTGTTGAGCGTCCATTTAAGTAATAGTCACAGCAGGCAAAAACCTTTGCCTAACATTTGTTTATAATAAAAATTAAATAGTTTCTGGGTGCTGAAGAACATCCTCAAGCTTCCAGCTAGAAACATGAATTGAAGGTAAAATCTCAGTAAAAACGCTAATTAGCTAATTGACCAGTCAGCATGCCTGAATTATTAAAACAGAATAATATCACAAATTTACAAGTTTAATTAGGTAGTAACTAATTCCCTGTAATGGTTTTCAAAAACGAGTTCAATTTTCGAATTCACAAAATTTTTTCGTATCCAATGATGTATTACAATTAGGAGAAAATATTTTATTTAATTTTGACACATAAAGTGACACTTTTCAAAACCGTCTGACGTTAGGAAACGCTTTACTTTTCGTAACTAGTTACGCAATGAAAAATATTTCGTAACCAGTGATGAAAAATTTATTTCATCACCAGTTAATATAGCATGGAAACTGTCATTATTAATTTAATACGACTTACGTCGTATGGCGTTTCTAAGGAAATTAGTTATGACGTTTAATGGCAGATCAACTGGAAAATTATAAAACTATGTTTTGGTCAAAATTAGATAAAATCTTGTATGCAACACGTTATGAAATGTTATTTTGTGTAACTCATGTCATTTTGCAGAATCTCGCTCGCTACGCTCGCTCGTCCAGTAAATATTCCATTTCGTTACACAAAATAACCCTTTTCATAACTAGTTACATAAATAGCTATTAAACTAAGGAACACACATAAATCTTATAATGTATTTTCTAGACGTCGTTTTTATAGGGACCGCGGTGGTCGAGTGCGAGAACGCATTGGCCACTCGAGGTCACAGTAAATACAGTTGCTCCGTTGGGCCCCTGAAGTAATGCGAAAGCGGTTCCGAGGGGGGAACGGTAGTATGAATGTGTGAAAAAAAAGACGTCGTTTTTATACAGAATTAGATGCTACAAAACCTTCTGCAATTTTTTCCACTAATTTCAATTCTTAAAACGCTTGTACCACCTAAACATTTGTGATTTTATAGGTATATCCTGACTTTTTCAGGAATTCACATAAATATGAACTTCCAGCTCTTAAATCAAATATACTTTCTATAAATCTGTACGGAAATTACTCTATAGTCACTAGTTCATCTTCTTAACTTAGGATTCTCAACAAATTTAATATCATTTTAATATTTCTTCTACGCAAATTTCATATTTTCAGGTAAATGGTATACAAAACTTCAATGAAGGCAATTTAAAATTTACTCCTTATAACAAACATGGATATTTATTTGTTATAATCAACCTACAACACTTTCGAGATGAGATATTCTATGAATATGAACAACGTACAGGCTCGAAAAGCATCCAGTTGAAAAGCGTGCATTGTTAAGTTGTATATCCCCCTGTTGCACACATATAGTATGCTGACACTTAGTATAAGCTTTTTAACATAATTATCTTTAACTTGTATGCAATCCAAGTTTTTGTTTGTACATAAAATTT
This sequence comes from Limonius californicus, assembly GCA_014611495.1. NCBI lineage: Eukaryota > Metazoa > Arthropoda > Insecta > Coleoptera > Elateridae > Limonius > Limonius californicus. Next base: position 1,977 of record JABXWE010104079.1, on the reverse strand, counting down.
GCTTGTAAATAACACAACGATGTCGAACTTAGTTAGTAGTTAATTATCATGTTGATGATTAAAAATAGCGACAAACAATAATACTCTTAAAAAAATAAATACAGGACCATTATTACAATCACATTGTGTTCTTATTAAAAATATATTTTTCTGTCATGAAATTATTTTTGTTGTTTAAAATCATTAAGGGCAGACTTCAATCGGAGCTGATATTGGAAGTTGAAAGACATTTAAATTCTCTCTCCACCCAAGTTTTTAATATGGTTGTAAGTTTTTTGATGATATTTTTATTCAGGTTTTTTGGAACTGACTAAACTATTAGATTCTATTTAGCCTAAGCTACGATACTTTTAAATTTCGGTATGTAATTATTAATGTACATAGGCTATGGCATGCTAAAGTATAAGAAATTTCGTTGTTGTGTTCCTCAGCTGCACGAGCGGTTGAGTAACGGTTTTATGAACCACGTGGTTATTAAAATATCATATAGCTAAGCCCTCAAGTAGCTTCAATATGATATAATCCCCATATTGTTTAAGTTTTTAATCTCCATTTCCGCAATTAAACCATCGCGTTCCAACGAGATTAAGCTTTATTAAGTTTCTCGAACTTAGTTTCGGAGTCGCTGTGTAGTCGCCTGCTTGAGTTTCTCAGAAAGGTGCTGTATTGTGCACAATACGCTGGTACAACAAGAGCATGTCGCTATTGCAAGACATGTAAAAACCACCGAAATACTTGTTTGTGAGCATAGAAAGCTAGTAAAATAATTCCAACTAGCAATAATAAAATTTTATGATTTGGCAGACAGCGTAAGCGTTTTACGGCAGTAAAACAGCGAGATCATTGTTAAAACCTCGAAATGGAGGAAATTAAATAGGATATAGAATTGGCTCGGCTATATTTTACACTGTGTTTTCATGTCGCAATTTTCATTCGCGGCTGCTTTTTGTTACTCAACGGAACCGCTTATCTCGAATCGGGAATTTAATTGAGAGATTTTATGATTGCAGTTTTGATTTGTTAGTCGATTGAGTTATTTGCGCCGATCGCCGGAATTGGGTTTCCAAATTGCAGATTTATTTAGATTTACAATCGAAATCTATTCGCCCAAACTGGATTATAGTAACGGATGTAATTGAAACATTAAGCGGAAAATCGTCCGTTTTTGCGGATAATACTGTTAAGTTTGTTTTGCGGTTGGGGCGATCATGTTTATGTTTATGTCGGATCCCTTCACTTTAATGAAAAAAAAAAATGGCTATTCCGGTCATAGCAATCAAAAGAAAAATTAATACTTTTGTTTACACTGAAATCAAATTAAGAGTTCAAATTGCGGGCGAGGAGAATTGCAAATTTTTAGGAAATCAATTATTCGCTGAGTCAATAATAACACACGCCAGTGTAGTCCAGTGGTTAGAGAACTGTGCTTTAGTGGGCAGTTTCGGGATTTCAAATTCAGGAGTGGATACTTGACGGGGCGGTCAACCCAGTCGCCTTAAATAATTGGGAACCTACGTTCGAACGAATATAGGGTAGTAATACGGTTGTCCAATGCAAGTTACCCACCATATTATCACGCGGGTGTGGGAGCAAGAATACGGGACCTCTGACCTTCCACCTTGCAGGCCATACGCCTTTATGGGGTGTAGAGCCTCGCTATTATTATTATTATATCCACACAAGCCATTCCAAATTCCAGAAGAACACAAACTAACTTTTTTACGTCTTACTGCTCCGGCCTCTTCTCTGTCACATTCTTCTATATCAACGATACAAAATGTGCGTATAAATCCAGCTTCATTATATTGAATAAAACCGTTTTGGATTACCCGTTCCTAAAAACAACTTAAAACATATTTTGTAAACTTTCCTAAACTGAAGGGCTGAGCAAGCTGAGCATGGTAAGGTGTAGACCCTGTTTTTATAGCGTTTCATGAACAATATTGCTGTGATATTATAATGGGGGGGGGGGGGGGG
>JABXWE010104078.1:0-18433 GCA_014611495.1 Limonius californicus | reverse complement strand
TTTCGCCTGCTTTTGATGTGAGTGTTCAAGTTCGTCAGGTTCTACTTTCGTCTTTATATCCCTAGTTTGGAACCCTTCAGTTTTAATAGTCGATATTAATTCTTGTAGAGGTTGCGAAATCGGTTTTAATTGTTCCGTCAGGTGTAACTGAGCCTCTGCAATATCTGATTGTAAGCTTTGATATTTCCTTTTTACAGCTTTTCTTGTTTTCAGCAGTTCACTAACTAACCGTTTATCCATCTTTCTGTAGCACGTGACAGCCCATTACTAACACTGTTAATTGCGCTTTGCAGTATATATGTGAAAGTAGCAATCGAAACCTTTTCTATATCTTCCTTCGTCTATTTCACTATCTTTGTCTATAACTAGAAACCCATAGTTGTCATTCCAACACAGTGCACATAAATCCTTAAACTTGTCAAAAGACATGTCGACGTTTACGTGATCGTCGTGTATGTGTTTTAGATTCGTTTAATCTTGCTGGAAGATGATAATAAGATTTGCATTGTCTCTAATAAGTTGTTTTGGAATAGAGGAATACGTTTGGGACAGATAAAAACAATCAATATTTCTATGGCGCCCAAAACAAAAGTAATCTCGAATTATACTTTGACTGTCGCATACAACATCATCGAAAATTATAACTGAGTTTGGTTTAGCCTCCTTCGGTTGTAGTATCTCAGCACCATGATCGTATTCATAATAACCAATTTCCCTTATAGGACTTAGTAAGTTTCTAAGATAACTATATGCAGGTTGCTCAAGAGCTTTCCCATATAAATATACATTTTCAAAGCGCAAACCGTTGGGATGTTCCAACAAGGTGATCATTAAGTTAGTTTTACCACAGTTAGATCGACCTACAATCAATCCTCTTTTACACCCCTTCCCCAGTAAAACACTATGTTTTCGGTATTGCGGTGTTAACGAACTGTCATCGTGATTTGTTATTGGAAGCGAATGTTTTTGTTTTTCAATTTTAAAATTATTCATTTCAACACCATTCGCATCAGTTGTCGTGTAATGAACTACTGTAGTCGGAAACTCGATTGGCATTATATATGTATCAATACTAAAATAGGGTTGACAGTTTGTAGCCGTCTGTCTAGCACAACAGGTTAATATGAGGGTTTACAAACAGAAAGAGGGTATTCGTCGTCGAACAGTTGCGAGGCGAGGTCGTGGTATCGTAAACACGCTCATTAATAAATTGCCAGTTGAATTACATATTCCCGGATACAAATTTTGCGGGCCTGGAAAGAAATTAAAGAAACGACTTGCACGAGGCGATCAAGGGATTAATCCGTTGGACGAAGCTTGTAAGGAACACGATATCGCTTATTCCCAATACCAAGATCTTGAGAAACGTCACGAAGCTGATAGAAAACTTGCTGCAAAGGCTTGGGAACGTGTTCGTTCCAAGGACGCTGGGATTGGGGAAAAAGCTGCTGCAGTAGCTATAACTGGAATTATGAAAGGAAAAACCAAGCTCGGAATGGGTGGTCGCCGTCAAAAGAGGAGGCATACTAGGAGAGTTGGAAGAAAGCGTGTAGGTGGAGTCATCAGCTTTACGGGAGCTGTTACTCGAGCACGAAACCGACTTAAGGGTAATAAGGGAAATGATTTACTGAAAGCTGCTCAAATAGCTCTAACTGCCATTAAGAAAAAGATCATCAGTCAACCAAGAACGAGAATAATCAAAATCCCCAAAACGGGTGGTATTTTACCGCTTATACCAATATTTGCCGCTTTAGGCGCTCTCGGATCCCTAGGAGGTGGTGCTGCGGCTGTCGCTAAAGCCGTTAACGATGCTAAATCTGCTGCAAAAGATCTGAAAGAAAAGTAGCGGCATAATAAGGTCATGGAAGCAGTTGCTCTTGGGAAAGGATTATATTTGAAGCCCTATAAAAAAGGTTTTGGATTATATTTGAACCCATATCAACCAAAAAACTAAATGTCAAGCTACCGCTACACGCGTTAACGAACGTTGATTTAGTGAAATATGCTAAGATATTAAAAATTCCCAATTTTCGGGGGGTTTACATGCGCAACGATTTACCTTCAACGATTCATAAGAATGAATCGGGTATATTAAATCTAGACGATAAGATTGGGGAAGGTACGCATTGGACTGCATACATCAAACGCGGCCTTAACGTATCATACTTTGATCCTATTGGAAATTTAAAACCCCCACTGGAATTAATAAAATATTTTCGCAGCGACGGTAGCCGAAATAAAATTACGTATAACTTTGACCGCTATCAAACGTTAACTTCCAACAAATGCGGTCATTTATGTTTACAGTTTTTATATAGTTCTGCGAGCTAACTTTCTTTGCAGTGTACAATTGGGCCTTGAATATATCGTTTCGCAATGTCTACAATTTTTACATTTACCGGTGATAAGTCAGTTTTAACTGCCGATTTCAGTCCTCCAATTTTTTTGGACGACGATAGTGAATATGTTCTGGGGTTACTAAGCTTTGAGACGTATCATACTATTCAAAATGTGATTAAAGGAGTGAATGATGGTTTTAAAATTACCCAACTGAACGATGACATTGTGCTACCGCAGGGGTCATATGAAATTAATCAGATCGCCGAGTACATACAGAATGAATTGAAAGGGTCTGGAGTGAGCGTGGCAATAGAAGGAAATAATAGCACTATGCACACAACTATTAAAACATCTGCTGAGATCGACTTCACGACTAACAACTCCATAGGTGGATTACTAGGATTCGACAAAATAAAAATTCCTGCGAATAAAGCGACTAAATCTCACCATAATGCGAGGATAATGAAAATTAATTCTATCTTAATACATTGCAATATATCTGTTGGCTCTTACAAGAATGGTAAACCAGGGCATATCATTCATCAATTCTTCCCTACTGTACCGCCTGGCTTCAAAATAGTTGAAACTCCGAATCCGGTTGTTTATCTTCCAATTAGCACAAAAACAATTACCGGCATAACACTTCAAATACTCGATCAAGACGACGAACCGATCAGTTTCAGTTCTGAAACCATAACGGTCAGTTTGCATTTGAAGAAGGTGTAATGGGTTTCCGATTCAGCCCATACTACTACACATCCAACATCAATAACTCCGCACCCGTCCACGGCGGATCTATAAAGCGTCGAAACAAGTGTTCCAAGGTCAGTAAGAGTTCAGCATCCGATCAGTTGACAAAGAAGAATAAAGCATTCCTCAAATCGCTAGGCTTTCAAGTGTTACAATGAGTATTTTGAATATTGGTGAAAAAGTTCTTGTAGACAATTCTATTGTTAGCAATCAAATACACACCCATCAACCCTACACTAATCGCTTTAAAAATAATGACGAAATTCGGATTCCGATTCAGGAAGATATGTCCACTCTACCCGGCTTAAGCCACATATACATTGAAGGAAGCCTCAAAAAAAAAACAGGTGAACCTACAACAGTTAAATTTGTAAATAATGGTGTAGCTCATCTATTTAGTGAAATCCGATATGAAATGAATGGCGTTGTTATTGATTCCGTAACTAAACCAGGTATAACATCCACTATGAAAGGTTACGTTTCCTACACCTCAAATGATGTGAAAAAGCTGCAAAATGCAGGATGGCTTCCGACCGACAAGAGCGATATACTTGATGCCGCTGGCAACTTCAATGTCTGCATCCCTCTCAGAATGTTGCTAGGGTTCGCGGAGGATTACGGAAAGGTTATACTGAATATCAGACAAGAATTGGTCTTAATTCGAAGCAATACAGATATTGATGCTTTGTTTAGCATAACTCAAGATGACGTCAAAGTTACGATTAACAAAATTTATTGGAAAGTACCCCATATTACAGCTGGTCTTGCACAGGAATTAGCGTTAACGAAATATATAGATAAGAATATCGATACCCAAGTGGCGTTTCGAAGTTGGGCGCTTCACATCATCTCTGGAGTAAATGAAAATACTCGCCATTCCCACGCTATTGCTACCAGTACGAAATTGCAAACTCCGCGACACGTTATCCTGGGTTTCCAAACGGGTCGTTCCGGAAAACTAAATAAAATGATGAGCGACTTTGATCACTGCAATATTCAAAATGTTAGAATCTATTTAAACACCGAACGATATCCCTATGATAATTTGAATCTAGATTTCTCACATAATCATTTGGCAACTCTCTACGACATGTATTCGCATTTCCAATCCGCATACTACAACAAACATGATGAACCCCTGCTTTCCCTACCAGAGTTTAAGCAAAAAGCGCCTCTGATCGTTGTGGATTGTTCAAACCAAAAGGATTACTTACAGGCGAACGCCGTGGTCTTTAGGTTAGAATTTGAAACTGCTAACAATGTTGAGGCGCATACAACTGCGTATTGCTTGGTTTTGCATTATAAAGTGTTTACCTATAACGCTCTAACTAAAGCGGTTAAACAACTGTAAACCAAGAAAGGCTCAGTTTACTCGGTGTCGCGGTCGAACCAACATCTACAGCCTCATATCGTCAACCAAACTGTGACTACAACACTGTTCTCTATGTTTGTCATAGTAGATGTACAATGCTTCAAGATAGGAAAAAATACGTTTTCACCTAAAGAATTAGCAGCATATGATGGAAACGCAATTTCACATTACATCTTCAGAGCGCCATTTCCTTTCGACACGCTACCTCGACATTTACAACAACAAGCTCAGTGGTTGATGAATAATCATCACTGCATTAATTGGGAAGAAGGATTTACACCCGTTTTCATGTTCCCCAAGATCCTGGAACGACTTCTTCGAGATGCCGATGTAGTGTACGTAAAGGGTCGTGAAAAGGCTGCATTCCTAAAACGCTACACCAGCAAACACATCGTTGAAATAGAGGAACAGCCAGCTCTGTCAGCATCCCAACCCTCTTGCATGCATCATTCGAAATCACTGTGTTACTGTGCATTATCTCATGTTTATCATATATACCACCACTATGTAATGCAATAATTTACCAATAAACTTTTTTATGTACTCACTCCTTTCATTTCATAAACTACAGGTTTACTTTTAAACGTATTTATTGTTTCAGACTACATTGTTTTACACCTCAAATATATTTATTAATAATACAAAAATTATACGCGCAACATTAAACTACACAAGCATATTTATTAATAATACAAAAATTATACGCACAACATTAAACTACACAAGCATATTTATTAATAATACAAAAATTATACGCACAACATTAAACTACACAAGCATATTTATTAATAATACAAATTCTGCAAACTACATAAAACTAATCGAACCTATTTATACGAATACTGTTTAGTTATTAACTTATGAAAAACGTTCAATATATATACGTTTACGGTGATCGCTATTTAACACATGTGACACTACTTTGTGAGTCTCTGCACTTCTTCTTTCAAATCTATATCTGTCCAAAGCAACATGTTGCCAATATCCTTTTCTAGCCTGCTCATATGCAAAACTCCATGTCACCATGTTGTGGATTTTGTTTTTCGACAAATCAAATCGTACTTTGGTCGCCATGTTGTCGTTCTTCGGGTTTCATGAATTTCTTTATAATTTCAGTATGTTCCTCTAACTTCATACAGTCTAGCTTAAACACAAGGCACCTAATGCACATATCACCATTAACATATTCATCACACAATGCACCGGCATCAGTATACAGTTTTTCCAATCTCGCAAGTTCTTCATCCGTTTCCATTCGTGCCAGGTCGTACACCCTTGCATGTGCTTCCATAAACGCTAAATCCCTAAACCTACTTCTAGTTATTTCGACAGCAGACTTTACATCCGTAGGGGCTGTTCGCGATGCTTCGGCATAACACATCCCCATCGTTGCTAGTTAATCGCTTCACTGGAGAACGTTTGCGCAACGTATTCCCTTTCCATATCTACCCCTACTACTCCCTCCGCCAATTTTACCATCTCCAACATGCACAGCCCGTTTTCAGTTTCCACATTCAAATTATTAATTACACTTTGAATATTACTTTGCCATTCACCGGGTAGGGTTGACACTCCTTTGACGACGTTGCTATAAAAGTTATGAAACTCTAACGTTTTTAAATAGTTCAACCGATATTCTATTAAAATTTGCAGGTTCCACAACTCCGTCAGAGACTCTATTCCCAGGTATACCTCCGACCCACAGTCATCTTTTACGAGAATAACTTTGTTGGTTCCAATTTTTTGGCAGCTGATTCGTTTCCCCGCACCTACTATTGGCGGTTGCGTAAACCCTTCTTTTGCAGTAAAATAATCCGCTATAACGTTCCGACAGTCCATTAACGACTTCCATTCAACCGCGTCGAAGACGATCCAGTCATTCTTGTTCCCGTAAATTAACACTGCCGGTGAAAAGAACCCGTAACAACGCAATCCCACCGAAACGAATTTACTGTTTGATTTGTTCAGCGGATAACATCTTTCATTTATTAGAAGTGGAGAAGTGGATTGACTACGTTTACTGTTCGCGGGACCAATTTCGGCTGCTTTATACTTAAGTTGATTTTTCACGTTTTCAATTGTCTGCTTTAAATTATCCATAATAACGGCTTTCACACTCGCGAGTACTTTGCACTGAGTCGACTGGTTAATACTGTGGATACCCTAGCTCCAAAGTCGTTATATAGCACTTCCTCAAGGCTACCCCTCCATCACTAGCAATTACTTGAAGACCATTTCCCCCACCGCCAACAACCTTCAAGTCGAGGTTATACCTCCCACCTTAAGCCTTTAAATTCATGTCTACGACTACCCACTACGTTATATTCAAGGTTGCTGCTGGTGGGGGTGTCGACCTTCAACACTTTGTCCGGTAGTGGGTTGAGGTAGCCTTGACGAAGTGCTACATATATCCAACCGTTACTGCGACAAACTTCAGTTCAGTGTGTACAGGGCATCATGAATACTATATACGAATACTGCGACGAAGACTTCCTCGACGACGAGGGTGTTTACAACTTTAATTGTTTCTCGGTTTACGCGAAGAGTCGACCTGTAAACACCAAACTTCTTCATGCGATCGCAACCATCGCCACTACCCGCTTCCTGGGTGGTGAGCGCATCGCTGAGACGCAGATCCTGACAACCCGAAATTATCCAGTCGCATCCCATGAAACCTCATCCTTAGAAGAGCACTTCCACCGGTTGATTATGGATCCCATTAGACGTTTCATGAGCCGACACTATGAAAGCTCATTCCAAAATCTCACATTCCGTTGGGACGATGATGAGTAACTCCTCATTCCTTAATCACACCTCCCACCATTTAACCTTCAATATTTCTCCCACCATTCAACCTTGAATTTTTTCCCCCATCATTCTGCTTATAAGTTCAGCCTGCCCGACTTCAGTGTTAGTTGGTTTGTCTTTCTCAAACTGTTAATATGTGCGGTCAAGTTCCAGAGTTCAGATGCTTTACGGAGCGCTTGCTAACATTCGCGAATTGGCCGTGAACTCAATCTCCTGACGAACTAGCGCGTGTCGGTTTCTTTAGCTGCAAAGCACGTGCAGGTTTCTTTAGAACCAAACAGCTTGGCATTCATGCGGATGAGGTGGAATGTTTCTACTGTGGAGTTCGCATTTTTGACTGGGAGCCGTCAGATGAACCGCTTGCTGAACATCTCAGATGGTCCCGACATTGCGGATTCGCTCTACTTATGCAGGGATTAAAAGCTGTAGAGGAGTTAATCGAGCAGGCCAAAAAAAGACTTCAATGGACCGACAGCAGCAGCCTCGAAGACATCGGTGCAGATGTTGCTGGTAACAACGTTGCAGACATTAGCAATCGCGAATTACTACTTAAGATATTGTATCAACTCACACATAAACCTGTTTAATGCTGATAACATACTTTAATAAATGTATCAATAATGCTTTACTATGTTTTCATTTTGTTTATTCTGAAGGGTGGTAGAGTATATAACTATTCCACACAGTTTATTTCACCATTTGCAAGTTTGCACCAGCACCACCAACATGGTGCGTGAAACGTTAGTTCTTGAGTACATATTCGATGACATAGCTGTTCAAGCCAAGCACGCCGTAGACAAACTTGAGCTGATAGTTATTAATCATCTCATGGAGATGAAAAACAACACTATGTCTTTGCATTTAAAAATTACTGGTAGTGCAACATTTATTCCAAATGATTTAGAACTTGTTATTCCTGAGACGGAATTAAATGCCGATACCGATGTGAATGAGTGGTATGAAAAAACCTTCAGCAATGTTTTCCATTTGATGAAAAAGACATGTCACCGCTTGCAACGCTTATACCTCGAGGTTACTGCAGATTTTAAAACAACCGAATTTCTCGGTAAAGGAGACGGAGAATTAGTTCCAATTCCAGATTTTATAACAACCAAGGTTCAAGGCGTAAATACCTGCAGGAAAATCCGCATTTGCTAAGACTTGTATAGTGCATGTTTCGAATTATTATGTAAAACTTGTATTTTATGTATTTGCAATTATCATGTAATTTTTTGTACAATAAAAACTTATAAGATTTTGATTCGTTCTGATTGAATTGACCTTACACATTCAAGGTTTAGGGGGGTGCTAGCTGGCCTTGATCAGTTACTCAAGGTTCTCTGAGAGGTGGTGACCTTGGACTCAAGATCCAGTGAGGGGAATCTGATGACCTTCAATCGAAGGTCGAGTGAGGGGAAACAATGGCCTTGACCTTGAAATCAAGGTCAGGAGTGGGGGGTGGTCGTCAAACTGTCCAACTCTATCTACTCACGGATGTCCACTTTGCCTAAAACACTAAAATCCATGCACGCATTCATGTGAGAAACGGAAGATTTGTGTTTCTTTGCCCTCTCTGCAATGTGTTTTAAATCATTCACCCCTTGTTTATTCCACGCACTAACCTCTTTCTTAAAAATTAAGCACATAAAACAAAACAGTTTATTTGTTACTGAACATCCGCACATCCAATCGTATTTTTCATAGATATTCTTGTTGAATATTGAAAAAACGTCACTTTCGTCTTTCTGTTCTCGTTTGACTTTTGGCGAATAAAGAAAGACGCATCTATTCCGTATCGCGAGCACGCGAGTGAACGATAACCGCGAGGCCGAGAGGTCAAGTCTGAACTTTCTATACAAGTGATAATCAAAATAAATAAACATTCTTTAAAGTAATAAGAATAGTGCTATACAATTAGCAGCTAAAAATGCAGTCAACCAGTGGCGGACCGTATGTATCCCAAACACAACAAATACCTAGCCAAAATTATTATTACAACCAAAATTATATACCTACATATGAGCAACAACCAACGCTCGATATAATGCAATCCCAATTCTCACAACAATCACAGCCACTCCTTATGCAATCCCAACCTATGATATATACAATGCGATCACAGATAACACCAACACAACCCGCATACTTACCTCAGACAGCAATCCAGTCGCTTGATCCAAGGCAGTCACAGCCTGGTTTTTATACAGCCGTTACACATTCAACACCCATACCTTCAGGATTCACACACATGCAATCACAACACCCAGCTGAACCGGTGAGTGCACCTAAAAATTATAATTTTGAAACTGATATCATAAAAACAAACTGCTTACTAAACCAAATAACTCAAGCACCGGACTCGCAAGCATTCGTAGACTGCCTATATAAAAACGGGGATACAAAACAAGCTAGTAGTAACGACGATACCCACTCACAAGTAAGCCAAGAAGAAGTGATTATTAAAATAAACGACTTCCAAGAAGTGCGTACAAGGAAAAAAAAGAGAGATTCTAAAAGTAGCCCAGAGTTGCAGACAAGAAGCGTGAGACCCAAAACAAACCTACATTTACAAAATAGATTCCAAAGTTTAGCATCCACTGACAGCACAAAAGAGGACCAGAATGTTACAGAAGAGAAACCAAAAGAAGGTACCGCAACTAAGAAGGCAGACGTACCACCGCCCTTCATTCTTCACCACGTCACAAATGTAGCCCCTCTCCTAGCACTAATTGATGGCACAATAAAAAAAAACGATTACCACTATCAGTCTATGTTCGGCTCCAAAATAAAATTACAAATCAACACCGTTGAAAATTACAAAAAAGTAAGGGCAGTGCTTGATGAAAACAAAGTTGCTAGACATACATTTAGCCTAAAAGAGGAAAGAAGTTATAGGGTAGTAATTAAAAACCTCCATCATACCACTGACCTTGACGATTTAAAAGCAGCGCTGGTCGAAAAAGGACATACACCAAGAAAGATTTCAGTATGTAGAAATAGAGAAACCAAAGAATATAAAAACCTGTTTTTCGTAGACCTTACACCAAAAAACAATAATAAAGAAATTTTCAAAATTGAATTTCTATTAAATGCCAAAGTAGTAATAGAACCTCCACACATAAAAAGAACATTAGTTCAATGTAAACGCTGTCAGTGTTATGGGCATACGCGTAATTTTTGCACGCGACCTTATAGATGCGTGAAATGTGGAACAAATCATGACACTAGAGAATGCAAATTATCTAAAGGTGCCACCCCGACCTGCGCATTATGTAAAGGAAAGCATCCCGCAAATTACAAGGGATGCCAAGTTTATAAAGAAATAATGGATCGCCGCACACTCAATAATCAGGCAACTAGTAATGTACATCAACAACCAGCAATACAACAAACCGTGCCCACTGCAACCGACTTTCCCCCATTGAGACTGAACACTATACAACAACCACAACAAGAAGTTCAGAGACAAACAATAACAGCAGCACAAACCTTAGGTACACAGAGAACCAATTACGCACAAGTAAGTGTAGCCCAACAGCCAAACCAAACATACTATTTGCATCTTATGCAGGATACAATATCAAGTCAAAATAAAATAATAATGACCCTTATGGCGGAAACAAAAGAAATGCGACAAATAATTGAAACCCTATCCAAAGAAATTACCCACCTTAGAGAGCAGATTACCAAGCCTAATGGATCAAATTAAAATAGCTACTTGGAATGCAAATGGTCTGACGCAGCATCGTCAAGAAGTGGAAGCATTTATTAAGACAAACCAAATAGATATACTTCTAATCTCGGAAGCGCACTTTACTGAACGCACATATTTTAACATTCCTGGCTACAGGATTTATGATACCAAACATCCGGGAGGTAACGCCAGGGGAGGTACGGCAGTAATCATCAGACAATGTATAAAACATTATGAATTTAACAAGTACGATAAAGAGTATCTACAAGCAACAACCGTGATAGTACAGGAGGGGAGTGGGCCACTGGCTGTGTCCGCCGCGTACTGTCCACCAAGATATAGAGCTGATAAGGAAGAGTTTACGGAATACTTTCAGGCCTTGGGAGCAAGATTTATCTCCGGTGGCGATTTCAATGCCAAACACCCACACTGGGGATCCAGACTGTGTTCTCCGAGAGGAAGGGTACTGCACGCAGTTGTTAATGAAAACCATTTCAATCACATATCTACAGGGAAACCCACCTATTGGCCAACGGACCTAGCAAAAATTCCAGACTGCCTAGACATTTTCATTACAAAAGGCATCGGTAATATGAATTTTAAAGTGAACGAAAGCTTTGATCTGTGTTCGTACCACTCCCCGGTCATACTCACATTAAGTACTTCAGCATTTATCAAAAATAGACCGGCACAACTACATACGCAACAGACTGATTGGGATCTTTTTAGGGAAATGGTGGACAATAACTTGACGATTAATATGCCATTAAAGAACTGTGACGATATCGAAAGCGCCCTGGAAAAATTCAACAGCGTTATTCAACAAGCAGCTTGGAATGCCACGCCTGCAACCCAGAGTAAACCAAGGAAGCAAGACTACCCTAGTTTCATTATGGAAAAAATTGCTGAAAAGAGAAGGCTGAGAAAACAGTGGCAAACCAGACGCTATCCCGAAGACAAGCACAGATTTAACAGATCATGTAGAGAGTTAAAGAAGCTACTGCACGAATATAAAAATGAAAAATTCAAATGTTTTATGGAAGGTTTAACAGCCACCGAGGCCACAGACTATTCATTGTGGAAAGCCACCAAGCACCTCAAACAGCCACAGCTGATGGTACCACCGATTCGGAAAGAAGACAGAACCTGGGCGAGGAATGATGAGGAAAAAGCACAAACCTTTGCTGAACATCTTAGAAAAGTTTTCCAACCGTCTGATGAAGTAGAAGCAGAAACTCGCGAAGAAATTCTTACATTTTTGCATGCGCCATTTCAACTTTCATTGCCTATTAAAGCCTACTCCATAAACGAAGTAAAAGCAATGATTACTAGCTTGGCTAATAAAAAAGCGCCAGGGTATGACCTCATTACAGGGACCATATTAAAGGAAATACCAAAGAAAGGGCTCAGAATGATCTCTTATATTTGTAACGCAATTCTGAAAACCGGATGCTTCCCAACTCAGTGGAAGATATCTAAAATTATCCTTATCCTAAAACCAGGAAAGCCCCCTAATGAGCCATCATCGTACAGGCCGATAAGCCTTCTACCAGTCCTAAGTAAAGTATTTGAGAAACTGTTACTTAAACGTCTAATGCCGATACTACATGAAAATGAAATAATACCAGATCACCAGTTTGGCTTTAGGAAAGCACACTCCACTATACAGCAAGTACACCGAGTAGTAGACCACATAAATGTCGCATTTGAAAAAAAAACAATACTGTACAGCTACCTTCATCGACATAAGGCAAGCTTTCGATAAGGTTTGGCATCTGGGACTTCTGTATAAACTAAAGTATTGGCTTCCGTATAATTTTTGATGAAAGATATTTTCAAGTGAAGTACGAAGAAGAACAGACCAACCTGATGCCGATAAAATCAGGAGTCCCACAAGGGAGCGTGTTGGGACCAATATTATACATTATATATATACAGCAGACTTGCCTGTTGCCCAGGATACATTGTTAGCAACATTTGCCGATGACACAGTGATTATGGCTACAGATGAAGACCCCGTAAGAGCATCACTGAATCTCCAATCTAACCTAGAGGGAATACAAAAATGGCTCAAGAAATGGTGTATAAAAGTAAATGAAGAAAAATCTGTTCACGTTACATTTACTAAACGAAGAGGCGTGTGCCCACCTGTTACACTAAATGGAACCATAATACCACCAGCTGAAAATGCCAGATACCTAGGCATCCATCTCGACAAAGGATTAACCTGGAGAACACATATATGGAAGAAACGCCTGCAATTGAACCTCAAACTTAGGAACTACTACTGGTTAGTAGGTAGAAATTCTGCGCTGTCACTGGAGAACAAAATACTTATATATAAAACCATGTTTAAACCCATCTGGCTCTACGGGATACAAATATGGGGAACGGCATCATCATCCAACATCACTATACTTGAGCGATTCCAGTCAAAAATGTTAAGAATCATCACAAGTGCGCCGCATTACATTACAAACGCAGAAATAAGTACTGAGCTCAACATTAGTGCAGTGAAACACGAAATGGTGAGTGCAAGTGAAAGATATTTAAACATATTAGAAGTTCATTCCAACAGCTTAGCATTAAACCTACTAGACAATAGTGAACATATTCGTAGACTAAAGAGACACTATACACTAGACTTACCATTTAGATTCTAAACTAGATGTAAATGTACCCACACGTATAGCGTATAACATATATATATATCTGTTTTTGTAACAAGCTGAGATCCGAATAAATTTAGGACAACCCGAGATCCGCCATAAGGGAATGGGTTATTAGAGTATATTTCTTATTAATGGCTTTATAATTAACAACTCAAACCCTACACCTTTAGAGGGGAAACAATTTTGCGATTTGAATGTACGTGATAAATAAATAACGACGCGAGATCCGTAACAGCATAGGTAAAGTCGAGATCCATGTTTCTATTTTGGGACGTATGTAACTAAACGTGAGATCCGCCGGCGTTGCCGAAGTTTTACGCTACTCTTAGCGTTTCAGCTGCTTTAACTGTTATCTTGTTTACACATACCACTGCCGGCCACTGCTGATATGTGCAAATTCTGCAACGCTTGCATGTTGTACTAAAACAGAACGAACATGTGTTATCTTAAATCTTACGTATTTTAAACAAGGTTCGCATATCAATATATTTTTATCAATACACTTTGTTGATTGAGCGTTCGTAATGTTAGATCAGCACTTCTTTGCGGGATTTTCGTAGCATGTTAACTGTGCAGACATTTTCTGCTTTTTAAAGGAATACTGTTTTGCTTCAAGTAGGAAATTTAACGTACGTTGTGGGTACATTTGGTCCGCACTAGGTTTAACATGTTATATTACTAGGAATAAGTGAAAGATATTTATTAGTTTGATTATTATGCTTGTGACTAAAATATTTTTAATGATTTACCTATAATTTAAATAATTTAAAAATTTTTGTGAAATATATTTATTATATAGAAGGAAAAAGCGTTGGCATACAAAATTATTATTGTCAGAACATCTTAGCGTTAGTTCCGTAAAAGAGCGCAAGCGGCTCTCGGATTCAGGATTTGCCTCGATCTCCCACTTAAAACGATTTGAAAGTTCTGAACTGAGAATTTTGAGACGTATAAAACTCTACATTTTCTGTGTTTTTTTATAATTACACAAATGGCAACTGTTGAATGTGGTTTCTGTGCCCTAAATGCCCAAATTCGGTTAATTTTATTGGCCGGACCAAATGTACCCCCAACGTACCCGACGTTACAAAAGTCATAAGGCGTAAATAATTTGAGATATAGATATTTTAAGTGCTGATAATGGTAACTTACATCTTAATAATAAAAGTCATGGTACCTAAGATGCCTATCTTAGTTAATTATTAGTACAGCGCGGATTATATGAAAAATGCATATTCTTTATTTTTAGCATATTTAATTTTATGTCTTCAAATCTTTACGATTTGCACAATTACGAACCCATTGACACTAATTTTATATTGCATATTTTGCATACTTGGGCTTTTGTTGCATATTTTATATTGCGCATTTGCTAATTGGTGTGCTGCATGAAGACGTCCTGTACAAATCATATTTAATAGCTTCAAAACAACTTCACCAAACAAATAATTTGTCCATAACTAGATTTGTGAACGACGGATTATCCAATTTCTTTTTGCCTTAGTGTGTTCAGAAAAAAATTTGTTAATGTTGTCAGATGCAGCACCATATATGGTCAAGGCGGGGCAAAATTTGAAAATATTTTATAGTAATTTAATTCACACTACTTGCTTAGCACATGGAATTAATAAGGTCGCTGAAAAGATCAGGGATCAGTTTCCTTTAATCAATGATTTAATTAGTAACATAAAAAGATTTTCCTCAGGGCCCCTTTAAGAATTCAATTTTATAAAGAGAGACTTCCCAATAACTCCATTGCCTCCACAACCTGTAATTACCAGGTGGGGTACATGGCTTGAAGCGGCACTTTTATATGCAGAAAATTATGAAAAAATTAAAGAAGTGGTTTTAAACTTGACTGATAGTAGCCAAGCTATTACACAGTCAAAAAAATTGTTGAAATCTCGGGAGTTGCCTTGCCAACTTGTTTATTTAAAAAGCAATTATAGTTTTGTGCCTAAAACTATTTCAGATTTAGACAAACGTTCAATGTCATTAGCTGAATCTACAGAAATAATTAATAATTTTGAACATTTATGTTCAAGAGTTAAGGCAAAAGTTGGAAATACAGTTTACGAAAAATTAAGTAATGTACTCAAAAAGAATTCTGGATACGGTATTTTAAATGATGTTGCAAAAGTTTTACGAGGAGAAGTCGCAGAATTAGTGTTAAGTGGACATTTAGTTACAAAACTGAAAAATGCTCCAATTACATCTATCGATGTAGAAAGAAGTTTTTCTATATATAAATATATGTTTAGTGATAGGAGGCAATCATTTTTGTTGGAGAATTTTGAAAAACATTTGATTATCAATTGTTTTAATAATATGTCTGATTAATATGAACGTTTTTATTAATAATTAATTGTAATTAGCTTACTAGTAATAACCATAATAGTGTAAGATTATTTTTTTAATGTATCTAATTGTATTTAATTAATCTAATAAATATTTTTAATTTCAAGATTTACTATCTTTTTTCTTTCCAGAAGGCAAAAGTAGTTGCATATCTTGCATATATTTGGTTATATTTTTTTAAATCTCTGCATATTTTCGCTAGAGACAGTGCATATATATCCGCATATTTTTCAGATTTTCTTTGCATATTTTCCGCGCTCTAATTATTACATAGTATGTACTTAAAGTTTTATTTGGACCAAATGTACCCAGAACAGAACACAAAAGTTTCTTTTAAAATTGGAATAACTAAACTAAAGGGAATCTGCTTTTTAAAGTTCAATATGAAGCCTTTCTGTAATGTAATATCTTAAAAGAGAACAAGGTGGAACGCAGCTTAAGGGAAGAGTTTAGTGCAAAAAGATCGTTGCTTGTATTGCAGCAAACGTTAAACTTAAACTTTTCGAGGCACCTTTTCAAAAACAACGCAAATAGCGAAAGTGTCGAAAAAATTATTGTATTACCAAAGGATCGTAAAAGAAAACACATGATTGCTCTTTTACCGAAACTTCAATTTTATATGATGGAAATATAATTATACCTTCATAGGTGGGTCTCTATGCAGCTGAAAATCAGACTTTATCGACAGATTATTTCTTTCTTATAATTTGCATCCTTCTAGCCACTTCGCATCTATGTAGCTGGCTGGGTGGGCTACGCCACAGTTGGCACATTTTGGTTTGCTGTTTTAATTCATTTTGTATTCATTTGTGTTGTGTTGTTCAGCACATTTTACGCATCTTGATTCTCTGTTGCAGAATCTGTTAGTGTATCCATAAGTTTGGCATTTCTTCCATTGGCAGGCAAGTTTTGATTTTCTTAAGGATTCTATTTCAACCTTCATCTCACCTTTTATCTCGTATTTTTTTAATGTCTTTACCGTTTTTAAAACTTAGCATAAATAGCGGAGAGGGTTTCTTCTCTTTTCTCTGCAGAATATTAACGGCTTCTATTATTTTGTATCCTTGATGAGATAAATTTTCTACTATGTTTTCTGGAGCGCATGAAAGGCGCGGTTTCCTCGCCATTACTTTCATGGTTCTTGTTTGTTTATTTTCGTACGAGTGCCAAAGGTGCTTTTTTTCATTTAGTAAGTTTGTAGTAAGTCTTCTATATTCTTCTGCAGAAGCTGCGTTTATTTTCACCTCCTTGATAGGTATTCATTATAATTGCTTGAAATATAATTTTTTTGATTTTAATCCGCTTTGTAATGCATCATAGTCTTTAGTTTGGCTCGAAACAATTATATGTTATACATAATAACGTTGCAACCCTTTCTAGGAAGATATTCAAGTGAGAGGCGCTAATGCAAATGGGGAAAACAATAATAACATTTTGGAAATCTTTAACATCAGTAAACACAAACCCAAAGGAGTGCTATTATCAGGCTTAGGATAAATATTAAATATGCACCTAAAATTTGGAATATATGCACGCAAATATTCACGTAGAATACCGAAAGTAAGCACTTAAATATGCACTTTAAATTATAGTTGTTTAAGTTGTATAAGTAGGGTCTGGATAGATGCAAAAACTGATATTAATAAAAGTAATTAATAATAAAATAAATTTAAGATAATAATAAATAAAATTAAGATTAATTTTAAATATTATTGTTACATTTAGTAATTACATGATGTAGTAAATAGTCGCTTTAAATAAATAGGTACCGGCGTTCGAATGAACAGGGGGCAATAAAGCGGTTATTACTGCCTGGTGCTCACCACATCCCACATGTCATGTATTTCGTACGCGACAACCGGGTGTGTGCGAGCAAGAATAGGAGAGCTTTAACCTTCCACCTTGCAGGCCAAAATCCTTCATGGGGCATAGAACCTCACTATTGAAACGTTTCGTGCTTTTATATGAAACTTTTGTGATTCGGAACCTGATCGTGATAGCAATAAAACACACATATAAATATATACAAAAACTAATTTATTTAATTAAACAAAATATTGGTACAATCACCCGGCTTTGGTGGTTTCGTTGTTGCCTGTCTTGGCTTGCGTAATGGAGCTTTTGGATTTCGCTGAACCCAAATGCAGCTTAATCAGAAGCACGAAATCCAAAATGCACTTTTATTCGAAGCACACAATAACTATTTATATCGATGCACTCCACAACACTTCTGGATTTCACTGACATAAATCCAACTTTAATCGATGCACCCAATTACTTCTCTTTGCTGATAGAAATCCAGCTTTAATTGCTGCACCCAATTACTTTTCGTCGCTGACCACACGGTCAAAAACACAACCGCCCTTCTTGAGGTTCCCTTGACCTCTGCCTGGTCCTCACTCTTAGCGTTACCACCAAAGCTCTCTAACATGTGTTTTT
>JABXWE010104077.1:0-38245 GCA_014611495.1 Limonius californicus | reverse complement strand
GCCTGTCTTGGCTTGCGTAATGGAGCTTTTGGATTTCTCTGAACCCAAATGCAGCTTAATCAGAAGCACGAAATCCAAAATGCACTTTTATTCGAAGCACACAATAACTATTTATATCGATGCACTCCACAACACTTCTGGATTTCACTGACATAAATCCAACTTTAATCGATGCACCCAATTGCTTCTCTTTGCTGATAGAAATCCAGCTTTAATTGCTGCACCCAATTACTTTTCGTCGCTGACCACACGGTCAAAAACACAACCGCCCTTCTTGAGGTTCCCTTGACCTCTGCCTGGTCCTCACTCTTAGCGTTACCACCAAAGCTCTCTAACATGTGTTTTTAAATAAAAGTACTGATGTGTTACAGTTGTTTCCGTAAAAGCAATAGTTTCTTAATAAAAAAATAAAATACAACATCGTGCATGAACGGATCTTCTGCATGGAATCGAAAAAATCTAGTAGGTGCCTGTCACGTTTTGTTTGCACAAATTATGACCTCAATCGTAGTATTTTAAAATTATTCCGCTTGTTTTAACTTTTAATGTAGGCATGTACCAGTACCATGTTTTGTTTTAATAGAATATCAAATTAAAAATACAAACAAAACAAAATTATGTGTATTACAACAAAAAAAAGACAACAAGATCAACGGGAACAGAATTATAAAAACTGCTCGAAATGACCACCTCCAACCATTAGACAGGAATCAAGTTTTCGTCTCATAGATTGGCGCAAACGTTGAAATATTCCGGGTGTGTTTTGGATTGTCTCGCAGCCAGCAATGATGCGATTCTTTAAATCATTTACGCATTCAATGAGGGTCGTATAAACAAAGGACTTAAGGTGACCCCAGATGCAAAAGTCCAAGGGGTTTAAGTCTGGAGATCTGGGAGGCCAAGGTTGAGGTCCTGCTTGGCCTATCCAACGATTTGGATTCACGTCGTCCAAGTACTGACGAGCAGTTATGCTAAAATGGGCAGGCGCACCATCGTGCATAAACCACATTCGTGGTCGAATAGCTAGGGGAACATTTTCAAGTAAAATGGGAAGCTGCTCCTGGAGAAAATTTGTATAAAATTTGCACCATTTAGCCTCAATGGTAGAAAATACGGCCCAATAACATTTTCGCCAATAATTCCGACCCACGCGTTAAGTGAAAATTCATATTGGTACCGACCTTCTTGAATCGCATGTGGGTTATCTTCGGCCCATAGATGGTTGTTATGAAAATTTGTAATCCCTTGCCTTGAAAAGTTGGGTTCGTCAGTGAATAATACGTTTTCTAAAAATTGAGCATTTTGGGTAATCATTTGAAGACTCCATTGACAAAAGTGTAATCGATGGGGAAAATCTCGCGGCAAAAGTGCTTGGACTCGTTGAAAATGGTAAGGATACAATTGGTGATCCTTTAAAATTTTCCAGATTAGTTTATTGCAAACATTTAGTGTTTCAGCAATTTGCCTTGTATTTAATTCCGGACGATCTTCAATCATATTTAGAACCTCTTCTTCCAGTGCCACTGTTCTTATTACTCGTGGACGACCACAATCAGTTTTTCGTTTTTGAAAAGTCCCTCTTTCACAGAGACGTTGGTGAAGACGTGCAAAAATTGTGTGATGAAGTATCACGCGCTGAGGATACATCTCTGCATAGAGCCGTCCAGCTCCCAAAGAATTTCCATTGGCACGACCATACATAAAATGCATATCGGCCATTTCAGCGTTAGTAATTATTCATATTGAAGATTTAACCCATTAACGGCCAAGCATTAAAATAAAAAAAAGACGAATTTTTTTTATGGTATTTATTTCAAAGCATGTCAATTAATACAAAAAGAAATTAAAACAAAAAAAAAGTTGTATGTATATATGAAAAAAAATTAGGTTGCGTTTTCGCAACGTTGGCCACTTGGCTAGTAATACATCATCGGTATATACATTTATTTGGAATGGAAATTATGAAAACATTTTGTGTGTAAGGGGACCTTACATTTGATGCACATGAAAACTGTAGTGCTTCTGCATTCTCGGCATCGCCTTCTTGCACTTTGTGGATGTTTTACTATGACGTGACCATCATTATCATATTGCACTTCTCTCGGCAATCTTGCGTTGGATGATCTTCCTAAATTTGTATTGCGTTGGCCATCGGATTTTAGCAAAGATAAAACAATGTACGAACGAAAGTCGAGTTGCGACATTTTATTTTCATTGGCAATGTTGTAAATTTTCCATGTATTTACTATTGCACTATCAACCATATTTATAAACAACGGCCACCACCACTTTTTTCCTCTAATTCGAATCCGGTAGTTGGCTATACCGTTGTCATGTAAGTCAACCCCTCCCATGTGAGTATTATATTTAGCAATTGCATTGGGCTGCAATATAACAATTTCCTTTTTTTCTTTTCTGCTGTAACGTTTAGTATTTTGTAATGGTTCCGTTGTTCCGAAATTAGTTATTATTGTGACAACAGAATTGTCATTCCACCGAATTACGTTGATTTCAGATTTGCTGTCAAACATATTATCGTAAGCACCACGTTCCATTTTTCCTATTTCTTTTTGTGACTGCACAGGACATTTTGCAATTCTGTTTTCTCGGACTGTTCCCAATGCAAAAAAGCCTTTGTTTCCAAGTAAGGCTATCAGATCATACGAAGAAAAGAAGTTGTCAAAATATACTTCATGTTGTGATGGACTGTCAACATGAGAGAGTAGATTCAAAACAACGTTAGCTCCTAAGCCGAGTTCTTCATTTCCCGAGTTATTGGTAGAACCAGCACCGCCATATGGTGCAAACTGATATAAATATCCAGTAGATGAACACAAGCACCACAACTTGAACCCGAATCGCACGGGCTTGCCTTTGATAAACATTTTTGCAGAATGTCTACCAAAATATGGCACCATTTCTTCGTCAATTGATAAATAACGAGAAAAAATACCGAACTGTAAGAACTTTTTGTTTAGTGCATCTATAAGTGGTCGAAGCTTGGCGAATTTGTCGCCTTTGTCCAAATTTTTATTGTCAGCAAGATGTATGTTCTGTTTTATTGACCGAAATTCGTTTCTGGACATCGCATTTCTTACTAAATCAATGCCTTTGTCAGCATCTTTACACCAATACATACTCTGTTGCGGCAAGGTGTGATACCCAGAAAATATAAGAATTCCAATAAACCGTTTCAATTGATCTATTGTAACCCTAAAGTCATGGCGGTTGTTATCGCAGGCATATTTTATTGAGAATTCTTCAATCTGGGAAAGAATTTCATCGTCGAAGAACTTATAGAAAACTTCTAGAGGCGATAATCCAGCCAAATTATTTTCTATTTCTTCTATTAGATGTGTTTTGTCAGTTTTTGGTAAATTAGAGTAGGTAGCTTCACCCTTGACCCAATTAGGTTCAGGTTGTGATTTTTTTTTGCGTTTCTCTATTTTAGAAGCTTCTTGCTTGTCGGGCTTAGAACGGTGTGGATGCACTTCAAACGTACCTGCTATATCTTTAGAAGGGTCATTAGAAGGACCTGTCAAATTGTCATCTAAATCTTCCTCATCTGTAACTTCGTCAGTTTGAGGTGGAATATATACAGCGTCAGTTACATCATCGTCATCTACATCTGACTCTTCCTCTAATATTGCATACAATTCTGCTTGTGTAAGTGGCCGCTTGAATTCATACGACATCTGTCAAAATTGAGGTTATTATTATTCTTAGTAACAAAATAATCGACATACCTTTATTCTTTGTAGAACTTGTTCCAAATAGAATGGTTCAATATAAACCGAGATCTATCACTTTTTACACTGAAGCAACACTATTTCTTTCCAAAATAAACAAAATAAACAGCATAAAACAGCCCGAGTGCCGAACGTGCTACCAGCTGATCAGCACCTATTGTGCCGGACATCGCTAACAGTAACGGCCAACGTTGCGAAAACGCAACAGACAAGTTTATTCTTGGTTTACTCGGTACAACGAAATATTGCGTATAATTATATTACATACATAGGTACTCAAGGCATCTAAGATTCAATTTTTCATGCAGTTTAGTCGAAATAAATCCGATAAATACAAAAAACAAGGAACATTGCCTCTTACCAAAATGAAAGCAATTATTTGTCAAATTCAAATTATTATAAATATCATTTGAAAATATATTCATAAATAATTTCAACTTTATAAGGTAGTTTTAACCCTTATAAGTCATACAGAGCACAAAAAATATTGTAATTATGTTTTATAGTGTACCGTAAAAAAATCGGATTATACTGTTGCGAAAACGCAACGTTGGCCGTTAATGGGTTAAAAGGCACAATTGAACTTTCAGCTACCACATAAAAATCAAAGCGACTTGACAGCCACCTACTAGATACTACGATTGAAGTCATAATTTGTGCAAACAAAACGTGACAGCCACCTACTAGATTTTTTCGATTCCATTTGCAGACGGTCACAAACAACACAAGAGTTAAAAAAGTTTAGCACTAAATCATTCTTTTTAACAGATATTTTTAAATCAAGAAATTTTATTTTTTTAAAAAGTTCTGGTAAAAAATGGAATAGGGGTTGCATATTTCACCCCTTTAAAAGATCACAACAAAATTTAAAAAAAATTCATAGGTAGCGTTTTTATTGGTAGAACACACAATTTCACAAAAGCAAAAAAAAACTAATTTTTTTCTCATTTTTGGAAGCGTGTAACTTTTCAAGGACAGGCCTAAGAGCTTTTGTTTACATGAAAGACCCCCTTTAATTTTCGACAAGGAATCACCTCCTAAAAACTTTCGCACTTATTTGGAAACACCCTGTATAGGCACAAATTTACAGTAAACATACAAAAATGCTTAAAATATGTATAATTAAATATTTGCAAATAGTTTAAATGTTGGACAACTATTAGTTTTTGAAAACTTAATGTATATTTTATGGAATAAGAAAATTTATAATATATTTTTAGACAAAAATTAAAAATACTTCAGGGATATTTTAAATGTTGAAATAAGAGGCCATTGATCTATACACAGAAGAAGAAGAAGCAATATATCTTAAATATATTTATACAGAGTACTCATTTTGAATACACTTTTCAATGTGGAAAATAGAAAATAAATAATTCTCCAAATACACTTTCCCTATTCAAAGTTATAATCCTGAATATATTTTTAATCAGGCTAGTATGGTACGACGCAGAATTTTCGACAAAATACTGTTCAGAATTTTATAAAAAATTTATTCACAAAATTTTGTGACACATTCTGTCTATGAGCATGCGCAACTATGACATTTATGAGGAAACTGTCAAAATAATCATGTGACTGTTGATAATGTAGAAGTCTATCAAGGTTTCACAATATTAGTTGGATGCATAGGTTTGCAGTGTTTTTATTTATTTATATACTTTACATGCACAAAAATAAAGGACGTGGGAGTGATAAGCGAAAGTGCGGTTAGCATCGGTGTGGCGGCGTAAACATTTACCTTTCTCCCTCTATGATCATTAATGAATACTAAAAATTGTTCATTTGCGCGGTGATGTAACACAGATTCTGAACAAAATGCTGCAGATTTTAGAGCATGAATGGGCAGAATGTTGTACACAATTCTGTTCAGAATTCAATACAAAATTTATTCAAATATTGTATACAACATTTCGTAAAACATGCACGACACAAACCAGAATTTTGTGAGAAATTCAGTCCATGAGCAGTGCGCAAATAGGTCAAAATTATGTTGACATCTTCGAGGAAACTGTCAAAATAATCATGTGACTATTGATAATGTAGAATTCTATCAAGGATTTATATTAGGGCTAGCGCGCACGGGTGACTTTTGTCACCGTGACAGTTTCGTCACTCTCATCAAGTCTATGGTGTAGTATCAATGTGTGCGCATGTTACGACGTGACAACTGAGTGACTTTTTTGTCAGGGGACCCGCGAACATGCCCGTGACAAAACTGTCACCGGGTCGCTAGATTTCAATGGCCGTGCGCGCAACGGTGACAAAAATGTCACCCCCCTATACGCTCCCCGTCAGTTGCGCTTTGACAATCAAGGCGACAACGTCTGCGTGATGAAGTCAGTAGCGTTTACATCTCAGCAAAACGTGTCTGTACATGAAGACGACATAGATAACGATTTACTTATTGAAGAAGTTGAAAAAGACCAGCACTCTACGATATGAATTAAAAAGAGTATTCTGGTATACATATCAAAAGTAAAGGATGTACAATAGTTCATCAAAACTTTTAACACTCATTCGAAAATATCCAAAAAATTGCCTTGGATATGCTCGCAGTTTTTCAAACATTGTGTAAAATTTGCCACTTATCAACCTGTCACTTCAAAGGGGATGAACCCAGTGTTCTTTTTCCTGATAATTTCTTTTGTGCCTAACGACCAGTTTGCAGACCACAACCGTCTCTTCGAAATCCATATTGATGAATGACGCTAATTTTCATTAAAAATGAAATGACTGTCACTCTTCCTGAGCGCCCTCATCTTTGGTGACGTGACTCAACGGTGACAGAAACTTTATTGTCACGGTGACAAAAGTCACCCGTGAGCGCTAGCTCTTAGATTGATGCATAAGTTTGTAACGTTTTTATTTAATTATTTTACATATACACTATTCACGATTGATTTGCCATCCAGCAGGCTGTGTTTTTTTTTCTTAAGTTGCCTTTCTTAAATATTATTTGATTGATTTCTAGCAATGTCAAAATGAAATTGCCTTGTTGCCAGCTCTAGGGTCCCCTACTTTTCTAAAATAATCTAGTAAGTCGAAATTCAGGGCAAAATTACTAAGAAAAAACTTTGGGAGTTAATAAAACCTTTTACAGCAGACGGAAATAAAAGATGCGTAACTGACGAAATTTTGAAAAAGCGCAACTGTGAGCATTGTGAAAAAAATCAGAATCGGAGGGTACCGATGATTCAGATACTTCTAGTGATAGCATGAAGGTAGAATAGCTTAGGGGATATTCTATTGGCATCTAAATTGTGAATGAGTTTTTATCTCGCCCAAGAAAAACACTGACATCAGTGGAATACGAACTTGGGTATCTTAGCACCAGAGGCAAACAGTCAACCACTGGACTACCATAATATCAATTTGAAACATGAGCGGCATGGACGTTAATTCTTCTCAATTTGCTGCAAGACCTAAATATAGGACAACAAAGACTGGCGTGGAATATGCTCTGCATACATACGATTTGAGTTCAGAATTCTCGTGAAAAAAGAACAGCAATATATATTTGGTATGTGTTACGACAACATTTAAATTATAGTTATTATTTTATTTATAATGAAATCATTATTATATCTAAGTATTATAAACCAATATTGAGCAGCAATAGGCGGACGTTAAATGAACAAACAAGCTCCACTGGCAACATTGCCTGCTTTCAAAAAGCATAACCTCCATCAAGAAAAACTAGCATAACCCAACTTAATTAATTGACAAATTTCAATGATACCACACATTCCCCCAGATTTCCACAGCCTGTTGGATGACAAATCAATCGTGAATAGATTATAAACATAGGCCGAAACAAACAATCGCAACACTACCTTAAATCAACATATCTATTCCACCTTCGGATTTTAAAAGCTACGTTAAATATAAAATCAAAGTAAAATGGAAGGACGAATGGACGACCACTGCAAGTAAACTAAGTACGATAAAAGAAGACATATCCGAATGGCCGTGTCACAAAGATAGAAGAACCCAAATAGTCATAACTAGGTTACGAATTGGCCATACACTGATAACACATAAACACCTATTAGAGAAAACAATCCCCAATATTTGCATCACATGTAACATACCTATCACGGTTCAACATATTATAACAGAGTGTAACCAATACGCATTTCAAAGGCAAAAACATCATATTCCAAATTCACTAAAGGAAGCTATCTCAAATAGTCTCACTCATACGAAAAATGTAATTAACTTCCTTAAAGAAATCAACATGTATCAATTAATATAATGTTATAAAGATTACCAAAACAATTAGTATGTAAGAGATATTGTAAAGTATTGTAGTTAATGTACCGGAGTACTAGTGACCATAGATGTTGAAGTGCTCCAAAAATAAAATATAACTTAAAAAAAAAAGCTGCAGAAAAAAAAAGGACGCGAGCGAGATAAGAGAAAGTGCGGTTAGCGTCGACGCGGCGGCGTAAACACGTGGTAAAACATTTACCTCTCTGCCCTCTGAGTTCATTGATAATCACTAAAAATTGCTCATCTGAGCATCGATACGACGCAATTTAAAAAAAAATACTGTATGTTTAGAACATGAATGTGTAGAATTTTGTACAAAATTTTGCACACAGAACTCTGTAGGACACAATACAAAATGCTGTAAAAACACTTCGTACAAAATTCTTTGTTGTGTCATACTAGCCTTAAACACAAATTTGTTTGAGGTACTTTTAAATCATGCTAATTTATACATTTATTTTCATGAAAATCCCTACCATTAAAATATAAAAGGCTACATTCGCTGGTATTTACCTGGTTCTGTGTATTCCGGTGAAGAAAATAATGTGATCTCACGTTTATACACAATCATTCTAACACAGCCCAATTCTTGCAAGCACTACAAAAAATGAACACTAATTAATAAACCTTTTTTTAGGAGAATTTGAACGTACTTCTACTAGATAATAAACATCCACAGGCTTCAAAAAGTAACAGGAACGGATTACACTCATTAATGGCAATATTGCATCAGAAAGACAGTATCCTAGGACAGTACACATCCATTTCTCGAACACCTTCAAGTTGAGGGTACCATCAATACGAGCCCAAGGCATTATTTTCAGCTTAATCTCCGTATATGAACTAAAAGTATTAAAATTTTAAACAAAAAATTAAAAAAAATTAAACTCTTATTTATATTATACTCTAGAGATTTTGCCAAGGTAGGAAGGTCTACATCTGAAGATTCTTCAGTCTTTGTTTCTTTTAGTTTCAATCTGTCTTGATCCCCAAGGGTGCAACTCTCAACCAACCAGTGCTTCCTGTACTTGTGATGCACATACACAATGTAATTTACACCGACTCTTATCAGGATGTTGGTGCTAGCTAGGATGTTCAGCAGTGAGGATAGCTTTACACCTTCGAGACTTTTTGAAAATTTTTCCTAAAATATTTATATGTTTAGATGGTAAAAGTGTGATGCAGAAGTAAATCACCTTCAACTGTTTTACAGATGCACCAAGCACACGCTTCTTGTAAACAAAATCCAGTAGTTGATCTGCAACCAGTAGATCAGCATTCGCGGCGCCCATATTTTCTAACTTACTGATAAATTCACTGTCCTGTGTTGGTGTGAAATTATCACTTACTATAATGTCCCTGAAATTGGAATAATGTGTTAAGAATTTAAGCGACGTTACTGTATTTTCTGTAAAGTAGTTATGATTCGTATTTTGTTAGTATTATGTAAAAAAGATTATTTATCGTATTATTTACGGATATTAAATTAAAGCAAATAAAATGACAACTTAGAAAGTGTAATAAAACTGAAGTTGTTGAATAAAAAAAAACAAATTATGGCTGTTTTAAAATTGAAAAGTTCTTTTTTAATTTTTTGAATTGTCTTTTTCCTACAATCAAGTTTTTAACAAATGAATAAAAAAAGTTGATTATTCCTTTGTTTTCAAAGTCAATTCAAAAATAATTTAGAATATCATTAATAGACATTTAAATTTTTTAGTAAACAATTTTATATCTCCGCAATTTTAAACTGAAACCTCGTTGTGTGACATATTGATATACTGCACATTTTACAGCAAATAAGAATAACACAAAAAAAGGAAGTACTTGTATCTATAAATAAAAGTTGATATCAATTCGAGTCAAATCGGATGTCAAAACCAAAGTTAATAAAAATAAGTTTAAAATCAAAAATGTTACAAGCTGTTACCTTATCTTATGGTCACCTGATATACGCTGTATATGATTATATTCTTAATTCCTCATCAACAGAGGATTAAAATAATGTTATGTTGTGAGTTCTAAATTCAACAATTTCTGTGTTATTGAGTTTATTCAGTTTATAATTAGTTCTAATTTACTAAAACATTTATTGGCCCTTAGTATTCAAAATTACCTGCCTTCTTGTTGGTATAAAATTCTGAATTTTGGAACATGTTAAAAATTCAGCCTTCTGTTATCTAAGTTCCAAATGCCTTTCATATTCAAAATGGTAAAACAGTTACAATTTCCAGAAAGTATTGTGTTTTTTTTACATGAAATTAACACATTTTGGAGATTTTGGGTTTGATATTAAGAAACCATCAATAATCATTTTTAAAATAATTATCGATTGATTTTAAATGTCATGGATAACAGCTTCGCAATGACTGTTTCTAAATCTTTCAAATGGACTCGTTCATTATTTCGAAAATTATGAAATTCTCAAATTAACGTAAACAACTGTGAAGCCACATGAAATTTACTTTTTAAAAGTATTAAGTGCTGTATGGGCCATTTACAAAAGTAAAACCTGTTTCATTTTTCTAAAATACAAAGGGTGTTTAAAAAATACGGTCGGATATTTTACCCACTTACAGATCTCATCAATACAAACAAAAAAGTCGTAATAACCATGGGTTCGACAATCAACTGTTTTCAAGATACAGCGAAATTATTTGCGCAGAGTAGGAGTGCAAAATCGTATTTATCACTTTTGCTATGGAAGTGGATAAAACAACATTTGTTTGAGTTTCTCTAAGTGTCAATATTGTTATTGTTGTCGTTGGAATATGTATACCAACGCGGAAATGGAAGATGTGCATTTCATGTATGGTAAGGCCAATGGTAATTCTTATGAAGCTCGTCGCTTGTATGCCGAAGCATTTCCGAACCGGGCACTTCCGTGTGACAAATTTGCGTAAACGTTATCTGAAGTTGACGCATTTAAATCAACAAACGGTGGTGGTGGTGGGCCTAGATCAGTTTTTTCTACTCCTGAAGCAGAACTTAACATTTTAAGGAGGATTGAACAAAATCCAGGTACCATTACCAGAAGACTTTCTGCCGAAACAAATATTAATGCTTCCCTAATTTAGAGAATGTTATATGAGGAGCAATTGTACCCATACCATATTCAAAGGGTACAGTCTTTTATTGTGCCTGATTATGCTGCACGTCCGGTCTTTTTCCTATGGACACTGACAAGAGTTGCGGAAAACGTAAACTTTGTTAGTGGAGTCTTATTTACTGACGAAGCTAGTTTCACAAGAAATGGCATTTTTAATTTCCACAACACCCATGTTTGGTCAGATGAAATCCCGCATACTATTATTGAATCGAATTATCAACAACGATTTTCAATTAACGTTCGGCTTGGTGTTTATGGAGACCATATGATAGGACCTTTCCTTCTTCGGAACCGTTTTACTGGCCAATTGTATCTTGACTTTTTGCCTAATGCCTTGCCACTATTGTTAGAAGATGCACCCCTTATGTGTGGCCACCTAGATCTCCTGACCTCAATCCGCTGGACTTTTGTATTTGGGGGTATTTAAAGTCGTAAGTTTATTCAAGCCCTGTGAATAATTTAAACGACTTGCGAGAACGAATGGAACATGCCTGCCAGACTGTTCGTATGAATCCGGGAATCTTTGAAAGAATGAGGCGTTCATTTTTACGAAGTAGCAAAGGATTTGTACACATGGAAGCAGGACATATAGAACATCTACTTCAATTATTTGTAATTAAAATGTTTTATTTATACGGCTATTTGTTTTAATGGGTGGGAAACTTATTGAAATAACAAGCAATATATTTTTTTAAACCTCCATATCTCAAAAACGGTTGATTTTCGAACTTTTTTGTTTGCATTGATGAGATCTATAAATGGGTAAAATATACAGACGTATTTTTTAAACAACCTGTATAATTTTTTATTGTTTTTCGTGCTTTTAACCAAAAATGTTTTAAATTATATTCTACGCACAATTTTTAATGTGGTTCGTCTAAAAAAAATACATTTTCATTTGAACGGGTAGGTACTATTATTTAACAAATTAACTTTTTTTTAGAAAATCTAAAAAATGTTTAAGTACTGTGAAAACAGATTTAATGAAGAGAGAAAGATTATTTTTGTGCATGAATAGCTTCTCTTCGTAAGCAAGAGGCAACAATGATTCGTACAACAGCGCAAAATATAATAAAAATGTTAGCCAACACACAATTCAGTGTAGTCATTAACTATATTACAACAGAGTAACTAGCAAATGGTTGAAATGAGTTACCTAATTGCCTACATAGTGACTCAAAACGAGCTAAAATTAGCGTTTTCTATTATCACTTTAACAGGCGACCTTCCAACATGCGGTTTTAATTAACATATCCAAGATTGAAATTAGGTGAAAAAACTATTGAGAAAATAAAAGGAAGTGATGAGAAGAAATTGCCAAAATTAGTGCAAATATACAGTAAAATCAGCGAACATTTATTATGTATGTGGACCTACTTTAGGGTAATTTCTTCACCTTATTGCAAACTACCTTTCTTTAAGAACATACTGCTTACAACCCAACGTCAGCATTTATCTAATTTTCTTACAATCAAAACAATGCCAAGACTCTGTATTTATTTTGTCATATATTATGCGTATTATCTTTTACACTGGCTGCAGTTCGCAGTTCCCCTTAACACCAACTATGAGTTGTTATAATTGTCTTATTTATGTCAAAGTAAAACTCTATGGTTCAACATATCAGTGTTTGCCATATCTTGATTCATCACACTTGGCAAATAAAAATAAACATCTAGTCTTAACCCTCGGATGGCCAAGCTGGCGTTGCTGGCCGAGCGGGGTGTTTTGAAGACCCCATGTGATTTTGCACCTCTGTGCTAAGTTTGAAAGTAAACTGTTGTTTAAGTTATCAAAATAATATACAATAATCGGTAACCGAAGTTTATTAGGAATTTTTTACTTACAATATAACATTATTACCTCTAAACTCTAAAAATACTGCATCCACATTATAGAAGCGTAGCGAATCTTTTATTTGCTTTTACATACAGTCACAGAATGATCGGGACAAGTATAATTACCGCATTTACTACACTTTGTTTCAACTTTTCTGTCTATGGACCGTGGGTATTTTGCACACAGAGCACGTTTCAATTTTGCACGGTTTTCAACTGCTTGCTTTGGTGGAACTGGTATAATAGCCCATATGGAGTCTTGCACACGTTTTTGAAACCGATTCATGTTTTGGCTTCTAAGTTCAATCTGAGGAGTAACAAGTGCAAGGCCTAATTTTCGCAGAAACAATCGTCGCCTGTCAGTTCTTCCAGATTCATAGTCAGGATATTTTAGTAAGAATAAAATATAGGCGTTCATAGCTGCCATGTTTAACATATTGAAGAAAAGTCGTAGCAGCCACCGCCTAGTAGTCGTGTTGCAGAAGTATTCTTTGACCATTTTATTGAGAGTGTCTACTGCTCCTTTATATTTGTTGTACTCAAGAATTATGTCTGGTTTGAAAGCTGTATCTTCTCCAGATAATGTGGGGGTTAGATGTTGTGTAGAAAGGAGGCTCAGCGCTCTCCCCTTTTTTGGTATATAGGATACTAACATTACATCCCTTGTATGTAAAAAAATGCTAGAATGTTCGGCACGATGTCTACTTGGCGCCATTTCGGAAGGACATTCTCGACGATTTTGACGCATTGTACCAGTCAATGTTTTTTTTTGCCTTTCAGTAGTTCGTTTGCCAAATTCAACACAGTAAAAAAGTTATCGGTTGTTACACCATATCCAGTACCCAGTCCATCTACCAAATCGAGAACGACGCGTTTTCCTTGTTTCTTTTCCGGTTGATTATTGATAATGCCTGGGTGAATGGAAACAAAAAATGTTATAAAAGTAAGACATTTTTAAACTAGAAGAAATATCTGTGTATACCTGTAGATTGCAAGCATATGCATTCGTAGCATCGCATAGTCCCCAAATCTTGATACCATATTTATCAGGTTTAGATTTTATGTAAACCCCGAATGGACAACGACCTCTAAATGGTAGGGGAGAGCGGGGCACATTCGGACTGTGGGTACATTCGGACAGCTCATATTTACCGCGTAAAATTCAATCAGGAAGTGCGTAGGTTGGTAGAACACATCTCTCCATTCAGTTATTTGTATGCTGCTAATTTGGTGCATGGCCGACTTGACTCAGAAACGTTAGTGATAAAAATCGACATTGTGTGATTCAGGTAAAGTTTTTACAACTACATACTTAAGCTTCTACACAAGTAACATAAATATTTATATTTGTTCATCAGTTGACATCTAATATTCATGCAATAACCTACTAATTACACCAAACAGATCAGATGTTATCTTAACTTCAAAGATTTTTAATGTACTTTTTTTTAAATAATACACGTTGGGGCAGATTCGGACAAGCTCTGCGGGGCAGTTTCGGATTCTCCGGAACTGCCCCGTGTTATTTATAGTCGTTGTACGAATGTACGCCATCATTTTTCAAACAAAAAATTTGAAGCAAAATTCCGTTTCAGAATGGTTAGACATTATATCAAGAAGACCGATCATGCTAATATTTCTGAAGAAACTGTAAAACTTGCAGTAGAAGCAGTAATAAAACGTAACACTTCGATTCGTGATGCCGCAAGTCGATATAATCTTAAGAAATCAACATTACATGATCGTGTTAATGAGTCTCGTAAATCATGTCTTGACCTTGATGACTCCGGAAACGAAGATAATGTGGCAGGTGGTGAAGTAAATGAAGACAAAAAATCGAAGTATGCTTCCATGCAGGTATTTTCAGGCTTGGAAGAAAAAGAACTTGTAAAATATTTGCTACACTCCTCCAAAATTCAATTTGGTCTAACATATGACCATACGCGCAAATTGGCATATGAGTACGCAAGCGATTTGAAGAAGAAGATTCCTCAGAAATGGGAGGTAACAATGATGGCTGGAAGAGATTGGATGGCTTCATTTATGGCTAGGCATAATAATCTATCATATAGGAGACCAGAAAATACGAGTCAAGCCCGAGCAACTTCTTTTAACAAATTTAATGTAGATTTATTTTTTTTTAATTATTTAGAAGTTCAATAAAAATATCACTTTCCTCCTGAAAAGATTTTTAATACTGATGAAACTGGAATATCTACAGTGGTGCAAACACCAAAAGTTATAGCTCCTAGTGGAGAAAAGCAGGTACGCCAAACGGTTTCAGGATAACGGGGTGAAAATGTGACAATGTGCGGCATTATCTCGGCAGCTGGGACATGTTTGCCTCCAATGTATATTTATACTCGACAGCGCATCAAAGATGAATATTTGTATGGTTCGTACCCAGGTGCTATAGCTTTGTGCTCAAAAAGTGGTTATGCGACGTCTGAGTTATTTCTAAAATTACTTCAACATATGCAGAAACACAGAAGTTGTAGTTCAGATAACCCAATATTGACTATTTTAGATAATCACGGAACACATACAACTTTAGAAGCTATTAATTACTGCCGAGACAATGGGATGGTTCTACTTTCATTCCCGCCGGACTGTTCCCATTGGATGCAACCGTTGGATATTTGTGTCTATGCTCCATTCAAGGCATATTGTAAAACATCCTTCAACGACAAGTGGCAAATCCAGGAAAACCAATTAAAATCTAAACTATTGCTAAATTAACGTATGAACCTTTCCTCCAATCGTTCACTCCAGCAAACATCATTAAAGGATTTTCTATTGCCGGCATTTGGCCCGTTGATACATTAGTTTTTAACGAAGATGACTTTCTGACATCAACTACAACGGACAGACCCAATCTAGATATGACTCGTCCGATATGTGAACAATCGGAACCTGGTGTTTCTACCGCGTAAGAAGAGGATAGTGCCAAGAATATCTTAAGTAATGACAATTTTTTGTTTATCAAAGAAATCGTAACAAGCATCATAAAAAAGCTAGAAGACCAGGGTTTAGGGAAAAGGACTTTAAGTAACATCTTGACAAACTTGAGACCTTCTCCTAATGTCCACCCCGAAAGAAAGAAAGAAAAACAAGAAGTGGTGCCTCGAAAATATACACAAGCACACCTGAAAAAAATAAGTTAGAGATTTTAGAACAAGAGAAAAAGAATAAAGATAAAGAAAAATTGAGAAAACAAGCTGAAAAGTGCAAGAAACAAAGTATTTCAGGAAGCAGAAACAAAAAGAATTAAAAGGTTGAAAAGGACTAAAAAAAGGCCCAAAATCATCTTCATCGGATTCGGAACTTGACGTGGAATCACCTAACGTCAAGAAAACCAATCGCTTGTACTCTGATGATTCTCATATCGGATCCTTTAATAGTGAAACTGATGAGATTATAGCCTTGTTGGACGACGAAGTTAAATTTTTTATAAAAAATAAGGATTTTTGCTACCAAATGTTGACGACATCTCACTAGTAATAAGAAATGATATCATATCTAAGCTACCAAAACCCACAACGGTGACGGGGACAACATGACTGCAGGCATACATTACTTTTAATGCAAATTTCAACAATTATAATATTTGTTAGAAGAATACTTATGTAGTTATAACTACCTGAAATGTACTTCTATTTTTTATTTTTATACTTACATAAATGATCTTGTTTGGTTTGTTTCTATATAAACTTTTTATACTGCAATAAAATGTTTTCTCTTGAAATGACAAATCTGTCTGCTGTCCGAATGTACCCTCAGTCCCTCATATTGTCCGGAAGTGCCCCCTAACGGGGTGCAATCAGACATAATGCAAAAAACCCATTGTTTTCTTATAAACTACCAACAAACAGCAAAAAATTTAATGACAGTGAGAAAGCAGAAAGATATTAGATTACATAGATAACAAACTTGCATAAATGTTCTAAGAAGTCAAGAAATTATGAACAGTTGTAGTTAGATGTCCGAATGTACCCCGCTCTCCCCTACTAGCTGTTCGTCAATACAGAGTTGAGTTTCAGGATTGTAAGAACGTTTACAATTGCATACAAATACATCAAAAACTTCTTGAAATGCTGCTAATTTATTACTTTCTTTACGTTCAGCACGCGTATTGAAGTCATCAAATCTTAGAAAACGTATGATCTGTCTAAAGCGATTCCTTGACATTGTTGCGGAAAAAATAGGGGTAAACGCTATATTTTCAGTTTCCCAAAAATCAGATATCGGTTCTCGTCATCCTCGGCAGTTTCCTATTAGCAACACTAAACCAATAAAGGCTTTTAGCTCAAGACGTGTAACATCTCTCCAATCGCCATGATTTTGTAAAATTTCTGCAGCTTTACGGTTAGTTTCACGTGTAATAATGTCAAGCAACTCATCACTAATAAATAGATTGAATGCGTTAGTACAAGACTCAATTTCCTGACTAAATTGCATTAGCCCTGGTTGAGTACTCACTATATTACATGCTAATCGTCTTGTTATAGAAGTAAAACTGTCTTTTCCAAACAGTGCCATCATGAGATATAATCTCTCCAGATTGTTCTGACTCAATATCCGAAGCTTCACTACGAACATCTTCTTCGCTTTCATTGGAAACTAGTTCATCATCTTGACAGTCCACGGTTTCTATTATGACGTCTTCATCCTCAGACGCGTTACCTATGAGATCATCATCACTTTCAAAGAGCAACTGTTCAAGTTCTAAATCAGTAAACGGTCTTTTTCTGTTATAATAACTCACATTTGTGCACTATCACAAAAGCACTGTAGTATACGAACGCTCAACTACAAATGACAAACTGAGCAGAGTGGGAAACCTGCTAAGCGACAAGATCATACATGTTGAAACATGTTCAAACTTGCGAAGTCTCGCTAACCTCAACCACAACAAATCTGAAATATCGCCGTGTACCGTAATTACTAAGATAATAAGTTCATAAATAGTATAACAGTTTTTCAAGAATATGTTACACATATTACCAAGCGGGGTCTTTCCGAGACTCCAACCAAGAAAATCTTTTTTTTATAAAATTGCCTAGAAATTTTGTTCTGCCAGTAATTGCATCTCATAAATAATACAAAAAAATTAAGCTAAAAAAATAACCAGGGCACAACTAGGTTTTTTAAAGAAGTTGTATGACAAATATGCAACTTGGTCTTCAAAAAACCCCGCTTGGCCATCCGAGGGTTAAGTTGGTTTAAAATTTGGCACTGATTAAGAAGTACTCCTATCATAAACAGAATTTTAAGTGGTATTATCTACATAATCATGTATTAACTAATATTTCCGTTACACATTGCACAAACGTGTGAATCAGCAGAGTCGAATTTATTCAAGAAAATATATTTTTCTCATTCATTTAAAATGTATTTATTAGGTTAGGTCTGAATTTTACTTTCAATAATAAAAAAAACTCTACCTTTTTACAAAATTGGTTAAATAAAATTACTAAATATCAAAAATTAACATGATAATGAGAACACTTTTGAAGAAAATTTATGCAAAAATTAAATTAATATTTTGTGTTCATTTTACTTACATTTGAACTTTTCTCAGCAATCTCTTGCATGTTTGGCCGTGTTGCATATAAAGATAATTAAATTCTTCATTTTCGGTAGTATCATAGAGCACAAGGTTTGTGTCTGGGCAAATAATCACAAAATGTTGATGAAGTCGTTCTATTCTTTCCTCATCCTCATCTAATTCAGGAAAGAGGCCTTTAACCAACAAACGAGCTAGATTGATTGGTTTTGGAACTTTTCTTTCTTCTGGGGGACACTCCACTAACATTTCTTCCATTATTTGTTCAACAGTAAGTTCGTCATTCATTAAATACTGAATTCGGGCGCTAGTAACAGGGTCCGATTCGGTGTTTTCTGAGTTTTTATCTAATCTTTCCTTTTCAGTATTAGATTGTTTTTCTTTTTCAACAGGGTCTTGCCAAGTACTACTACCATCAAGAACATCCTCACTTAGAGGAATTTTAGATAACGAATGTCTTTGGTTGTGAAGATACTTTTCCAAAATGTTAGTATCACTTTCATTAAAATCCGACAGCCCAAAGGAGTCTCCTCGGGTATCCTGAAGATCTTCATATTCTTTAAGGTTTTCAATCTGAGCATCATCATCATTTTCTGTTTTACCGCTAAGAAGGCTTTCAAGCTTCCTTTCATAATCCTCAAAACTTAAATCGCTTCCCGCAAAATGAGTGAGAAATTCGACCTTCCTTTGGGCAATATCTGGATTTGTAGTCAGCAAAGGCTTCTCCACCAGCTTGGATTGCAGTTCTTGCCTCTCAGAATACAAATTTGGATTTAAAGATTCAAGAATTTTCTTGCTTTCTTCTGAGGTCATTTGATTTAGCCGCTTCCTTTTTTTGTCGCCCCTTGAAAAGATCCTTCTTTCATTATCTTCCAATTTTTTGTTTTCTTTTGGAGTGCTATCTTTATTTGTATTCAAGTTGACTATAAGATCTGTTCCACACTCACTCTCACTTGCATCGTTGTCCAAGTCTTCGGGGTCATCTGCTAAGAACCATGACTTCAAAAATCTTTGTATCATGGGTGTTCTGGGTATTGCTTTAGCTTTCTCCTGTCTTGCACCATCTGCTTGATCTTCAGAATTTTGAGAAAATTGATTCCCAATATTTTCATCATCATCTTTAAAGTAAGTGCCCTGTTTAATTAAAGTGAGCATGTTTTTGTACCGTACTGCTAATTCTCTGATTAACTCAGTATGGTCAGCTATAATTGGATTTAAAAGCAGGGCCTCCCTTGGAATGTCTACATTGAAATAAGGTTTTACATTAACCGCTATCTCTGCTAAACCAACAGCATGACCCTGTTCAAAACACTCCATGGGAAGACCTTTGCCCGAAATAAGATTTTCGTTATATTTCGCTAAGCCCAAAAGCATTTCATGAGCTTCTAAGAAAAGCTCTGGGGGAAATTTAGTAATCTGAGTGAAGCAGTAGTAAAAAGAGAATTGGAATAATTTTGTGGTTATTGGCAAGCCTTCCACTTCACTATGTCTTCGGGTATAAGCGCGCTTGATTGACACCATCTGGGAGTTGCGAATCTCCATGAGAGCTGTTTTTAGCAAATCTTCAGAATAATTTTGGTATACACGAAAAAGTTGGTATATCCAACTGATTTCCTCTTGTCGACTTCCTATAGTGCTGTGTATGATCGACTTTATTGTATCAAGTATAACGTCGGTTTCGGTTACTGGATAGTCAGACGCTTCATTGTAGAGCTTGTTTGCTCTCACTGAATCAGTTACTATATCAGTACAATCATAAGCAATGACTTCCATGGCTTCAGTGGAGTCATCGGGTTCGGATGATAGATTTAGACCTGATTGAAAGGTTTGGAAGCTTTTTGGTGATATTTTATTTGGGCTTGGTTTAACTTTACCTGCAGTCGTTTCAATGTGATATTTATACGCTACAGCCTCAAATATATGCTGAATCTCATGTTGATATTTGAAAAAATGCGTAACTAACAAAACAAAAATACCATGCAACCGTTTATCGGAGATATCTTTACTAACGCCTTCGTTATCATAGAACTTGTAAAAGTATTTTTTGACAAATGGTATTAAACGTAGGGTCCTTACAACTTGTACCAAGAAGTCT
Organism: Limonius californicus; assembly: GCA_014611495.1. Classification (NCBI taxonomy): domain Eukaryota; kingdom Metazoa; phylum Arthropoda; class Insecta; order Coleoptera; family Elateridae; genus Limonius; species Limonius californicus. The sequence continues at coordinate 17,613 of JABXWE010104077.1, read as the reverse complement.
TGTTGCTCACTGGGTCCAAAAATTACGTTGAGTCTCCTTTGGCACGCTGCCGAAGTTTTATTTGCACTGCATGGCGAAAGTTTGTGTAGCACATCTCTGATTACTGTGTAGGGTATGCACTGCTTTCTATAATTAGGGCATAAAAAGGTCGACACAATTTTGCAAATATGCAACACCCTGTCTTCACTTTCTTTCCACTCTGATCTACTTTGTTTCAAGTATGCCATGAGTTCCTTATCAATGCTGTCATAATCCTTTTTCTTCTTTAGATCCGCCCGTGGCAAAACCTGACGTATGAAAACTTTCCCAGGTCTGGCTTGACTGGATGAATCAGCTTTTTTGGTGGGAAATATGTTGGTCCTTTTGTAAGTCCGTCGGTGGCTTTGAGTCACGGGCTTCAACAAGTTAGTCTCTGTGTTTGTTTGAGGAACCTTCTTAGATTTTGGATTCTTTTTCTTCAGTTTTTTGTCTGATTTTTCTTTGGGTTTTTTCTCAATTGTTTCCAACTGAGGAGTACTGGAACTAATAACCGATTTTGTGGGCTGGTTGGACCACATCCAATTGCGTTTAATATGGGACCATAGAGCCGAATCCAGCCCAGCAGCTCCACGCCCGTCGCCGGGGACTTCTCCATTGTCATCCCTTAAAGCATCCTCAGGAGTTTTAGACTTCATGGCTTCCAGCATGGCTGGCTTTGTATCAATATGTTCTATGGTAATGTAAGTACCTGTGACTGTATTGCGCAGGCCAAGTTTGGAATGGGCACAAATGTTCCACATTTCATACCAGTAGGTCTCAACATCTGTGGCAGTAACAAAATGGTACTCCACTTTTTTGTATTCTTTCTCTTCCACATAATGATATCCCGCGCTGCTTGTCGTGGTGTTGAGCAAAGTTGTATTACGATTCAGAAATATAAACAGTTGATCTTTTTCTCTTAATTTTTGGGGGCCAAATTGGATAATTCCAATGTAGCACAAACGGGCAAAATTTTCATGTATGCTAAATATGTATTTCCGTCGATGTAACAGACCGTTACGGATATCCGGCGGTAAATGCTTTACCAAGTAATGTTGTTTAACTGGATGTTCCAGAAATGCAGGCAATTCTGGGATAACAAATGAGACATTGTACAATTTTACAAAAAGAGAGAGTGGCAAACGAAGCAAAATGTCACAAACTAGGGCCCAGCCTTGGGGCCACCCACTATGCTTAGGAAGAGGTGGGACAAACATTTTCCAACTGACTTCTTTGTTGTAAACCCGCGGCATTTCCTGCATTATATCTTCTTCTAACAGAACGTCCAAATCATCCAACATACCTTCAATGTTATCAACTTCTTCTTCTGGATGATTATATATTAAATAGAACAGAAATTCGTGCAACAACCGCATGCGCATGAATTTAGGGGCATATCCGTATGTTCTTCCAATATTTCGGTTATATACATATGGTGAATCATTCTCAGAGAGCAATTTTAGCTCCCCAACACTGCTGGTGATTTCAGAGGTATCAAAAGCTGTAACTTCCTTTTCCTGAGTAGCAGACTTGTTTTGAATTATATCCCAATCTTTCTTTCTTGCAGTCACAAAAAATCTCATTTTCATCTGCTCAATCACAGATTCCATGACACTGTGGTTTATATCAACTGATGGGTCACATATAATGTTAATGCTCCGCTTGGTTTCCACGGATTTTAGTACGATTTGCACAATTTTGATGTGCCCACTTTTCACAAGTCTTGTGTAAATACGATCAATAGACTTCTTGTCTACTTTTACTTTGTAACCCTCTTTGTTTTCAAGGGTTTCAATCATTTTGTGGAGTCTTCGTGCATCTGTAATAACCTTCTCTTGACGGACGGCTTCAACAATATAGCTTGCACGTTTCAGCGTCCTCAGAGTTGCATTGCTCTCTTTTATGTATTTGTATCCAAATTCATCAAATTCTTCCGGTGATGTGGAAACATAGACTGTTGTTTCAATATTATCCTCATCTGTTGTTTGGTGTGCAATTATAGGTTTGGGTCCCATGAATATCTGCACTGCGTCAACCGTTGGTGATTCATTTATGAGGCTGTCATCTAACCTGATTCTCTTTACTTCTTCAATTTCTTCTGAGTTTGCTTTGCGTTTAAGTTGCAATGGGTCAAACGGCAAGAGGTGTTCTACTATGGAAGTGCTTGGTAAGGTTTGATTTGCTGTTAACAAAGGATGGTCAACTGAAAATTTCATTACTTTATCTCGTGTAATTTTTTGTCTACACATGTATCTCTTCTTGGGCATAAGAACTTTCAGTTTGTATTTAAAATGCGACAAAATTGGTTCTACAACCTTCATAACTTTACAACAAAGCTTGCGATACTGTTTATCAAGCGAAGTATATTCCGGGGAAAGTTTTAAAGGACATACAAAATTCTTAAGTACATCTTCTACTGTTGGTGCTTTGTCCCCTGTACATCGCATTTGTTTTATTTTTGAAAAAATCTTCTTATGAGTTTTTCTTCTTCTTCTATTTTTACTCCGATTATCGGCAGTTCTCGAAAACCGGCATATTTCCTGACATACTTCCTTGAGGTCACTTTTTTCTGTAAACTCATCAGTTTTTAAACTTAGAATATTCTTGGCAATTTCATATTCGTGCTGGTTCTTGAAAATCTTCTCCAACAATGATGGATCCAAGTTTGTTTGGGGAGAGTAAACGACTTCAATTTGTTCAGGCTCATCCTTGTCATAATCATCTTCATCACTAAATTCATTTGTAGCATCTAACTTCAGCCTTTGCTGCTGTGTTAACAATTGGCTGTGTAAGCTTTTACCTTCCTTGCTTGAGTATCCAATGTTTTTATCCCTGCCTTGTTTGTTTTGCTCACGTAATTGTTTAATAACAGCATAGCTTCCCTGGAATGACGAATTTTCGGGTTTCGAGATTTCGTCTACATTTTCAATTACAGAAGGTGATGATTTTAAAAACTCAGGGTCAACATTCAACAATTCTGATAAGAACCCTACAGCTTCATCTTCAAGTTTATTTTCTGTCTGCACTGAAGGACGTTTACACAGCTGCTTTTCAGGTTGATGCGAATCCAGAACTTGATACCTATTTAGTTACTCAGTAAATAAAAATAGTATCAATGAGACAACTAAACTTACTTCATCATACGTTGGCGCCCAAGATCTATTTTCACTCCCACAACTAATTTAAACTGAACCAAACGATTTACAGCAGCTCTTACGGAATAGAAATCCAGTCCTTTATTGCATTTTATATCTTTCAGAGATCGCCCTTCAGGCCCTCCTGATCTAATGTATTCATAAATTTGGTGCAATATTGGAGAATTGTACATCATTTGCTTTGTTTCTTCATCATCTATAATTAAAAAAAAAATACTATTTTATGGAAATTACATGGAAGATGATATGCTGATATCAAAAAGCATGGTTCTCTGTTTCGGCATTAGAATGACATTATTCTCGCAATACTTTAAGACTTGAATGGAGTTCATTCTTAAACGATTTTGAGTGACATTTTGTTGTCAGTGATTGGTATGCCTGCGGTCTGACATTAAGTGTATGTTCCCTGCTGAAAGACTTTATCAGATTTGAGTATCATCGCGGTCTGCGGAATTTAAATTGATATATTTTGCATTAAACTATAATGTCGATTTCGTGTTAAATAAACTTTGAAACGTCGAATTCCCACAACTGACAAACACAAATAATTGCTGCCAACCTAACTATATTCTACCAAAAGTTTCCTAGGAATTGTCAAAAATTTTTATAAAAAAATTTAAATAAATAATGTAAATGGAAGCCGAAACAGAGAAAATAGTATAAAAAACTCATTACAGAATGCCATTCAAGCACTCCTCCGTTCGGATTCGTGCTTGAATATGTTGCCTTCTGTAACTCATGTTTTAATATACTATTATTTTTGAAAACATTTGTTTTTCTAACCAGAAACAGTAATCAAGAAGATTCAGACTGCGGTATGATTTTAGTCAATAAACAGGGTTGCTCATTATTCATTAGTGTGTCAAGGTCTAACATTTTTCTTTTTCTTAGTGATGTAGTGCCAAAGTGCGCATATTATGAAAATATTTTTAAATATACAGGGTGATTGGCTGCAGCGAAACATCTTCAAGGTATTATTTTTTAAATGGAACACTCTATATATTTTTACATTTCTGAATTCAGCGTAAACTAATCTATCCAACCTTCTCCTGGCTTTTGGATGAGCCGGTGCCGAGTATATCTAAAAAATGTGAAAATATTGGTCGGCACAAGGTTTAACAAATTGATTCTGTGCGTGAGTATTGCGATTAATTAAGAATACGTATTTGGTAGTTATGCAGCCAAGTGATGTACTAAAACGACACAACCACCAGGAATTCATTTTATTATAGGTGGCATTCTTTACACCAGTGCAAATTTAATTTATTTCAAAGAGTTATTTCTCAGTTATTTAAATACTCTATATACGAGGTCTGATCAAAATGTATCCAGAATAGTTTCATAAGTTTGCAATTACTGAACACTGAGGGATGTGGTTTTGCATAAAGTGACCTTGGCATCTATTACACATGTGCTGTGAATTACATTGGCCTTGCTTAGTCGACTAAGAAGGACGCAGTGAGGGGAATAAAAAGTAAGCAAGGGAAACTCTTAACCACAGAAAAAGAAATAAAAGAAAGATGGTACGAATATTTTACTGAGCTGCTGGGAGCACAAGAACCGCAAGGAACAAAGTATGAAGAAGAAGAAACTAGGGCAACCCAACAACTAGATGAAGAAAGGCAGCAGGATTATTAGGAGATACGATTGTCCGAGGTTAAAGAGGCGCTACAAAAACTCAAGATTGGAAAAGCAGCAGGACAAGACGGAATAAAGCCAGAAATGATAAAACACATGGGGGAAGACGGTATCGCACTGTTACATAACTTAATTAATTTGGCATGGAAAACAAAGACAGTGCCCAGAGAAGGAAGGTTGCTGTGATCGTCCCAATATATAAGAAGGGCGATAGTACCACATGTGACAATTTCCGTGGAATTTCCCTATTAAGTGTGGCGGGTAAAGTATACGAAAGGATACTTGAGAAAAGATTAAGAAGGATAGTGGAACCAACGTTAAGTGATAATCAAGCCGGATTCAGATCTGGAAGAGGCACACAAGACTGGACATTCAGCATAAGACAAATACAGGAAAAAATACTCAAGCACAACGGAAAAGTCTATGTTTGTGCAATAGATCTGGAGAAAGCACTCGACAGTGTCCCATGGGAAGAAATATGGAAAACACTAAGGAAACGCGGAACTGAGCAAAAACTATTACATGCGGTCAAAAGCATATATGACGAAACAAGAAACTGCGTATGATTAAGGGGCTTATGCACAAACGAATTCACAACACACAGAGGAGTCAGACAGGGTGGAATCCTCAGCCCACTGCTGTTTATCACGATAATGGACGAAATTGCCAAGAGAGTAGGAAATAAGGTAAAAGGGGCAAAAGTGGGGGTGAGAAACCTAAAGCCTGTTATAATAAAAGAATTAATGTATGCCGATGATCTAATACTGTTCGCAACTAGCATCCCCAAACTGCAGAAAAGCATTACGGCTTACGCGACAAAAGAATTTAACATGAAAATAAACAGCACTAAAACTGAGGTTATGGCGATAGCAAGAGAAGAGGAAGAAGTAGTGATATACATAGAGAACGAAAGGCTCAAACAGGTGTGCAAGCTGAAATATCTAGGAACAATAATCGACGAAAGTGAGGTGAATAATAGAATAAGTGCGGCTATCAGACTTTTAGGTGCTTTAAACTGGGCGTTCATATCAAAGAAAGAAGTTTCAAAGAAAACAAAAGTGAAAGTGTATGTGCCAATATTAATACACGGCTGCGAATCCTGGGTACTTGGTGGAAATTTAAAAAGCAAGATCCAAGCATGTGGGATGAAATATCTCAGAAAAGTAGCAGGAGTCACCAGACTGGACAGAATACGAAACGAAGAAATAAGAAACAACTTAGAGGTTGAACAGATACAAGTTAAAATTGAAAGACAGCAGCTCAGATGGTTTGGACATATGGTAAGAATGCAGAATAGCAGAACAGTGAAAGAACTATGGGAAATGGGTTCAGACAACAAGCTACCGAAAGGAAGGCCAAAAACACGTGGAATGGAGAAATCGCTAAGATAGTGGATAAGAAAGGAAGCAACTGGAGGCAGGCTACAATAATCACAAAAGAGAGGACCGCCTGGAAGCGGTTCTGCAAGTAAGAGCAATCCTCCCACCAAACCCTCGACACCGGAAGGTAAAAGAGGGCACCGATGAAGTAAGTAAATAAATATGGGTTAGAAAGTCGTATTTAGCCTCCCTTTAAAGCACACAAAATTTTGTGAAGAAATATCACGTCATTCAAAAGTTAGTATGGTGGGAGTACAATTTACGACTGCACTGTATAATAAAGTTAATATTAGGTTGGTACATAATTTGGTTACATATCTGTGAAATATGTATTCTTAATTAATGGCAATACTCACATACCGAATTAATTTGTTAAACCTTATGGTGACCAAAATGCTCACATTATTTTGATAAACTCGGCAACGCCTCATCCAAAATAAAAAAACATGACATCGTTGGATAGATTATTTTATGCTGAATTCAAAAATGTTAAAATATACAGGATGTTCTATTTTAAAAAGAATACCTTGAAGATGCTCCGCTGTAGCCAATCACCGTGTATATTTAAAAATCTTTTTATAAAAGATGCTCATTTTGGCACTACATCACTTAAAAAAATATATTCAGATCATTTAAATAATGCCAATATTGGATTTTAACGCACTAACGATCAACCCTGTATACTGTATAGTATTTAGTGAAAACACTAGTTTACCCAAGTGGTCCTATAAAAATATTTTTAACTAAGCTTAGGATTCTATGAAATGTACGAGCCCTAACAACTATATATTGGGACAAAATAAAATACATATATGTCAGGTATTTGACAGTTTATTTGTTTTTCTAATAATTTTTTATATTTAATACTAAGTAACTAGTTAATTAACAGCAATTGGGGCCAATCAGCAACACAAAAAACGAAGTACTTATTCTATCATCTCTAATTAACGAGAAAAATGTTTATATTGTGTGGCAACTAAATAATGGGACAGTATAAAGTAACTGTTAAAAATAATACAAGATAAGACAAGTAGGCTGCGAAAACAATGGAGAACGAAACGTCAGATTAATCGGCAATAGTTTTCTTATCGTATTGAGTGAATCGCTGCGTTTATTGAACAAAATAGTGCGTAGTACCTCTACATGTTCAAAAATTCGTGAGTTAGTGCTCAAAAATTATTGCCGCAATAAAACAATACGTGAAGTGGCGGATGAACTTAATATTCTTAAAACTACAGTGTGGAATATAATTAAGCATTATGGAAAAACGAGAAATATCCTAGATAAAAAACGTAAAAGTCCAGGTCGACCAAAAATAGTTTCTGACAGGAATAAGAGACAATTAGTAAAACTATGCAAAACAGACCAAAGAAATACTTTAAGGCAAATTACGGCTGAATGGATTACGAAACGGGATTAAATCTGTCAAGGGAATGCTGTCGCCGGTGGATTCATAAAAGTGGACTCAAGTTTTATAAGGTTGAATTACAAACAAACATTTAAAAGTGTAATTTTAAACAAAATTGTTTTCTTATAGGCAAAGGAAAAGCCACTGTTGACGGAAAAACAGAAGAAAACCAGGCTTGCATGGGCAAAATCTAAACTATCTTGGCCGGTAGAAGATTGGTTCAGAGTAATTTTCAGTGACGAATCAAAATTCGACGTATGTGTTGGTGATCACCGCAAACGCGTGATTCGTACTAGTACCAAACATGAAGCTTTCCGCAAGGATTGCCTAAAACGTACGGTAAAATTTCCTACAGGAATGATGATTTGGGGCTGCATGGCAGCTTCAGGATTAGGATGCTTTCAATTTATTGATGGTACCGTGAATGCCGCAAAATATCAACAAATATTGGAAAACAGTCCGCTACCAAGTATCGCGAAGTTAAATGTTGGCGAAAATTACATTTTTCGAAAACTGTCATCAAAAGTTGACATTTTCGTTGAATTTTCAATTGTCAAAGTGAGTCTTTTTTGTTTACTGGATGTAAAAGTCTTTTACAATCTAGAACAAAAAAGACTTTTACGTTCAGCAATTTTTGATTAAAGAAGAGGTCACAATTTGGGGGAATCTTTATTATTTATCTTGAGCAATATTTAAATGTAAATTTGTATTAGTACAATTATTCAAAGTGATACCGCTTGAAAATCGGATCCAAACGTTAGAAAATTAGAGATTACGATGTTTGTTTGATGGTTGCTATGGGTTGCTATCATAATTAGTTGTTCAGAGCGGTCAGAGCATACCAGATTTAACATCAAGATGATTGTAGAGATTGATCTCGATTATAAATGTCAGAAGTTTTCTTTGAGTTTCCACTAATTTGGAGCCGCAGTTTTCGAAAAAACGTTGTTTGATACTCGACTGCGAAGTTCTTTTGCATTCTCGAATGATTTTTTTGCTCGCTAGCGCTCGCAAAAAAAACTTTCATTCTCGAATGCAAAAGTATCATTTCGCAATCTAGAATCAAAAATAACTATTTTCAGCAGGAAGGCGCGCCCTGTCATACGGCCAAAACCACAAAAAAGTGGTTTGGCGACCACAACGTAAATGTTCTTTCTTGGTCTTCCAACAGTCCTGACCTCAACGTCATTAAACAATGTGGCTTAAAATGAAACAAACATTGAGGAACAACCCACAATGGACGTTACCGGAACTTAGAGCCAAAAAAGAGCAAATTTGGAATGGATTTACTCCTGAAAAGTGCAGATCCTTAGTTGAGTCAATGCCAACCGAATTCGACGGTCATAAAATCTAAGGGTGATGTTACTCCATTTTAGACAAAAAAAAACGAGCTATGTCCCAATATTTAGTTGCCACGCAATGAGAACGCTTTTCTCATTAATTAGAGATGATAGAATAAGGATTTTGTTTTTTGTGTTGCTGATTGGACGCAATTGTTGTTAATTAACTAGTTACTTAGTATTAAATTAAAAAAATTATTAGAAACCAAATAAACTGTCAAATACCTGACTTATATGTGAATTTTATTTTGTCCCAATATATAGTTGTTAGGGCTCGTATGTGAAAATAAAGAAACAGTAGCTGAAATAGCTACTTTAATAGAAAACTGCAGTGCAGCTAGCTACTTTTTAAAATTAGCTCCCTCAACACTTAACTGTTTTCAATAAAATGAAACAAACAAATTGAATACCCACGACTTTGACAATTCATTGTAGATTTTTGGGAGGGTGAGTTACCTCACGCGCACTTAGGCCACAAAGGTGGGCCCATTGTGCTGCCTCCTCAATTTGGGATCACCCAAGCCATGCAATCCTTTGGATGTACTTGAGGACATCCGCAACTGGGGTCTTGCTGATTTCGGCCATCAGGCCAAAAGTCTCCCAACATCGATTCTCTGAGTGTTGCAAGAGCTGGGCAGTGACATGGCTGGTTTTATTTGTTAAAGTTGTGGTTAATTATATTTAATAATTTTTCAAGTGTTGCTTAATTTTACAGAAATGGTTGAACGAGTTAATAATGCATTACCCGAAATTTTTAGTTCCGAATAAATAATTATCTCGTTATTATTTAGCTGCCAAATAATTAGAGGAGTATTTACAGCAGTCCAATTTTGCATAAGAAATACTTATGTTTCAAATTTTAATCAACACATATCAACAATCTGTTAAACTCACCTGACGATTCTTCTTTAGGGTCATCTTCATTCCAAGAGCCAGCAACATTTATGTTTGGATTAATTAGTTCTATAGTGCGAATTCTTTTCTCCTTATCAGTAGCCTTCTGTTTCCATTCGCTTATGGTTGCATTTGGATACAAGTCTCTGTATTTACGTTGCTGAAAATTGATAATATCACATTAGTTTAGTTTTCTAGGTAAATTTATTAGATGTAAACGAAACATTTTTTCCATTACTTATAAGATATAAGATCAGATTGATCACGTGCTAATCCAGAAAGAAAATGCGGAAGATATAAAAGACGTACGCAGCTACAGAGGGGCAGACGCAAACAGCGACCACTTTCTGGTAATGGCAAGATTGAAACAAAAACCCGGAATTAGAATAACAAAAAACAAGAGGAAAGACAAACGGATAAATATAAGAGGACTAACAGAAGAAACAATAGCAACGAAGTATAGAAAGGAGATAGAGAAACAGTTGAACGAAATACAAGATAAAGAAGTAAATCAGAGGTGGAGGCGAATAGAGGAGGCGAATAGAGGAGGCGATAAGAAGTACAGCGATAACAACAATACCACACACAACGAGAAGGAAAGGAGTGACATGGTTTGATAAAGAATGCAAAGAAGAGATGGCAAAGAGAAGACGAACCAAAGAGAAGATGCTATAAACAGGTACACTTGAAGATAAACAAAAATATGAGGAACAAAGAAGAAAAACGAAGAAAATATGTAGAACTAAGAAGAGAGAATACATGGAAGAGAAAATAAAGAAAATCGAAGAAAAGTTTAGAAATAGAGAAATGAAAAACTTTCACCAAGAAACTAGAAAGAATAGAACGGGGTTCAGACAGAAAACCCAATATATAAGAGACAAAGAAGGGAAGTTAATAATCAATGACGAAGAAGCACTAATAAAATGGAGAGAATATTTCAAAGACCTATTGAAGGAGAATGACAAAGAACTAGGAAAAGATATGGAAGAAGAGGAAGAAACCAACAGTCAAAAAGAAGAAGAAGATGAACATACTTTACCACCGACAATAGAAAACTTACAAGAAATAATACAAAAACTAAAGAACGGCAAGAGCCCAGGAAGAAACGGAATATATGCAGAATTAATAAAGTATGGAGGAGACCTGCTGACTCAAAAAATACATGAGATGATAGAAGACATATGGAGAAAGGAGAAGATGCCGGAAGAGTGGGAAATAGCACAGATAGTACCTGTCTATAAGAAGGGGAAAAAAGATGACTGTCAAAACTACAGAGGGATAGCTCTACTGGATACTGTATATAAGATAATGGCAAAATCAATAGAGATAAAAATTAAAGAGTATGCGGAAAAGGTAGTAGGTGAATACCAAAGCGGATTCAGATCAGGGAGATCAGTAACTGACCATATCTTTACGCTGAAACAAACACAAAATATGTTAAACCAGTACGGGGAACAACTATACATAGTACTGATAGATTTCAAACAAGCCTACGATTCGGTAAATCGGAAAGAGCTGTTCAATGCAATGGAAGAACTAGGAGTGCCAAGAAAATTGATAAATTTAACAAAAATGACACTAAAAGATACAAAAAATGAAGTTAAATTTAATGGCCGGATTTCTGAAAGTTTCCAAACAGGCACAGGGTTAAAGCAAGGAGACCCATTGTCAACAACGCTTTTCAATATACTTCTAGATGGGTAATAAGAAGAAGCGGCATTAACAGATCGGGTACCTTAAGAACAAGATCACACCAGATATTAGCATACGCTGACGACGTTATACTTTTAGCCAGGACAAGACGAGAGTTAACCCAAATATGCCAGAAGTTTATAACAGCAGCAGAAACAGTAAACCTGAAAATGAATGAGAGCAAATCCAAATTTATGGAACTAGGGCCAACAGAACAAAAGGACGACCTGATAGTAGAAATGGGAACAACGAACAGAATAAAGATAGAGAAGGTCAAAAAATATACTTACTTAGGAATTGCCTTAAAGGAAACGGGGGACGAAGAGAAGGAAATTGAAGCAAGATTAGACAAAGGAGATAAATGTGCAGGTGCTTTAAACAAAATACTAAAATCCAAAAACGTATCTAGGAAAGCAAAAATCTATCTATATAAAATAGTTGTAAGACCAACTGTACTGTATGGGAGCGAAGTATGGATCCTCAATAGAAAAGAAAAAGAGAGAATAGATGTATGGGAGAGAAAAATTGTGAGAAGAATATTTGGAGGGAAGAAGGAAGGAGAAATATGGGTAAGAAGAACAAACGAAGAAATAAGGAACCTTTACAAACAACCAGAGCTCAGCAATCAAGTCAAGGCAGCAAGACTGAGGTGGCTAGGGCACTTAGAAAGGCAATCAGACAACAGGATTTCAAAAAAACTAATGAATACAAACCTAGGGGAACCAAGAAGAAGAGGAAGACCGAAAAGGAAATGGCTGGACGCAGTGAAAGAAGATTTAAGAGAAAAGGGGATACAAGACTGGATGACACGAGCTAAAGATCGGAAGGGATGGAGAGAAACCGTCAAGCTATGGGCCTAAAAGGCCTGAGTATAGCAAATATATAATAATAATAATATGGTTGCATTTGGATACAATTCTCTGTATTCACGTTGCTGAAAATTGATAATATCACATTAGTTTAGCTTTCTAGGTAAATTTATTAGATGTAAACGAAACATTTTTTCCATTACTTATAAGATAATAAAAAATTTGGAACCATTAAAAGATTTATCTACAATTTGTTGTACTGTCAGAAGTAATTCCAATTTTTTAATTTAAATTATGCACATCCTGATTTTTGAACTTGAGGTAGGATGCTCTGATACTTTGCTATTTTTTAGCGATTCAAACTAAAATTTTGATTCAATTTTATTTTGAATGACATGCATAAAAATGTTCCTCTGACGTTAGTTGTTACTTTAAGAATTATTCTTGGAAACTTGCAGTCTATCTTTGTGAAACTATAATGTATTGTGTTTCTTTTTAATATCCAAAATTAAATATCTACGAGTAATTCTTTTCATCTTTTAGTATATACAGGGTAGTTTAATAGATAATGGTGGTGCTTTAATGGTGAAAATATGCAAATATTTTATTAAAAAGGACTCTGTATAACCATAAGCTTAATAAATATTGATTCTGCAAGGTGTAAAGTAAAAATGTACCTAATATTTGAGGTTGTCAAAATCTAAATTCAATAGTTTCTGCTTTATGTTATAATTGTTTAGGGAAATATTTGAAGAAATTTGTTACAATGTCCTCTTATAATGAAAGAAGAAATTAATTATGATACGGGTTTAAATATTTATTCATCCTTAGTTATGAAAATCACATGGTCATTTAAACCACAACGCAATGTATTATACAGGGTGATTCACATAAAACCTTATTAGCCTATGTTCTTAACTGGAACTGGTATATTATTTTGGAATTTTCTATAGGGTACTGAATAAGTGAAGTTAATACTTACTACAGTAATTGAATGTAATGCAAACCTTTCCAAATTTTGGTGCAATGCCTAATGGTTTGTTGACATTTATTCAGTAAATGTGTTCGATAAATAAAATCATTTTCATTGATAATAAAACATGAGCTGTAAATATGTTCAAGAGAGATTAGTAATAGAAAATTTGTCAAGAATCTGCATAAACATATTCTATATACTGTCAAGTTTGCAGGCATTTTAAAAATTATTATTATTTTTAAACCTAACTCATAACTCTTCACAGAATTCTTAATTTATTGTACTAGGTTACTATTTTATAGAAGTCAAATTAAGTAAGTTGATCAAATCTTATAAAACAAGTACTGAGATATTTACAACCTCAAGGTTATCGTCCCAACTACCACAAAATTATATTTTTTAATGTCCACAGAAAGGCAGCACAATTTTGTTTCTTCAATAATAATTTAAAGTTTTATGTGTAAAACACGTCAGTAAGTGAATAATTGGGAACAACACATAACTGCACCAAATATTTACTTTAAATACTTATTGTCTTGTAGCAAATGAATGCTAATTTTTGAAAATTCAAATCCTAAAATAATATTCAAAGTGTAGACTTTAAGAAGACTGAGTAAGGCCATTTTGCAAATGGTAATCACTCTGTACAATACATTAAATTGCGATTTAAACAACCGAGTTAAGTAGGTTATATTTAAATAACCCTAATGAAAATACTAGATATACATACGTAGCTAAGAAATAGAGCAACAAATATCTGCAGAAGAATTTTGGGAGAAATTTGTATAACACAAACTTTAGCAAATAAAATTATAAGCACACTTAACCAAGCAAAGATAATGTAAAACTAAATTGCATAGAAGAAAATAAATAGGGTTTCATACTATAAACATCTTAGGTACAACGAAAGGTCCCACAAAAACACACAAACAAGAGATACTACTATGAATTAAACAACATAACCATAAAAGAAGTAAAAGTAAAACAGAAAAGCATGTGGGTTAGATGGAATCAACACAGGATTATTAAAAAGAAACGGTAGATATTCACTTCACTTAAGATTACTACATCTATATAAACTTCGTTTGTTGAGCATTGAGCTAGAACGTAAACAAACGCACGTGTTTGACTCACCCGAACGCGCGCTGTGATTGGTCTACGCTAGATAACACTAATGCCTCATTACTTAAGGAGTAATTGACGCTCAAAATCTTTACTTTGCACTCATTAAGTTTGTGTACTTTTTGAACAGTATTTATCGGTTTTCGGAGCGTTTGTACAGTGCCTGGTGTTATTTTCCTAAAATCCATAAAACACCTTTACTTAAAAAATGCTTCTTTTCAGAACCACCAATTCCTCTAAAAAAGAATTCTGACGGCGCGAACTTTAATTTAGAAACGCAAGGAATATTACGTAAATACACATCTGGTAAATCAATGCACCTGTCAAGCGTTTGTTTACGTTCTAGCTCAATGCTCAACAAATGAAGATCCCACAGAAATAGCCAAAGTTATACAACTTTTTGAAAAAGGAAATTATAATCAATGTAGAAATTATAGAGGAATCAGTCTGGTAAACACGGGGTATAAGATACATGCTAGAATAATTAACCAGAGGTTGAAGGTGATACCTGAACAAATTTTAGAAGAACAAATGGTTTTAAAAAAGGTAGATCCACCATAGAAGCAGTTTTTACTCTTGAACAAATAATAGAAAAAATAAGAGTTTAAACAAAACACACATATTGCCTTTATTGATTTTGAGAAGACTTTCTACAATGTGAGCAAGGATTATCTGTAGGAAATTATAGAAAAAAGAAACTACTCCAAACACTTTAAAAAAATAATTACAAGGAAAAACAACACTATAATTTCTAAAAAAAAAAATGTCTAAAGAAATATCAACAAATAAAGGCGTTAAACAAGGTAACACTAACGCTATTAACATCTATATCGACGAGATTCTTAAAGAACGGAAACCATCTGACTCAGGAATACAGTTAAACCAAGAAACAAAAATACAGTGCGGTCGTAAAGTATCCTCCCCCCCTACTAACGTTTGAACGACTCGATATTTCTTCACAAAATTTTTGTGTGCTTTAATGGGAGGCCAAATACTACTTTTTAGTCCATATTCAAATTTTATAACTTTCAAAATGGCGGCTAGGAGCCATCTTGAACTATTTTTTTAAATAGCAATGGGGTCGAATGACGCCTCATCTGAAAGGTATTTTAATTCTGTGTCCGATCTTTAGAATTTCATAAAAAATATTCATACAAAAAAAAATGACAGATGATTGATAATAATTGAAAATAATACATTTATGGAAAAAAGAAGGCACCCGGAAAATTTTGCGATTTGCGGTCCAGGTATGTTATTGACCTCGTCGAGGACAACAACTATTTCTTATGGCACTTTCCCGTAGCTCGTATCGTTTGGCCGCCAGGGGCGTCCAAAGTCGAAACACGAATCGACGTCCAGCACGTGTCCACGTCATCGCAGCGGGTCGGTCGCGAGCTCAATCTGTTCGCGTAAGTACGGCACATCGACGGCCGGCGAAGGTGGTACTAACATCCCTGAAGGGGGCGCTGGGGACAAATCGTCGAAAAAAATACGTAAATATCGGCATAAAAACTTAGCCGGCGTCCCTTACATCCCCTTCGGAGATGTTAGAACCGCCTTCGCCGGCCGTCGATGCGCCGTATTTATGCGAACAGATTGAGTTTGTGACCGACCCGCTGCGATTACGTGGGCACGTACTGGACGTCAATTCGTGTTTCGGCTTTAGACGCCCCTGGCGGCCGAAAGGTATGAACTACGGAAAAGTGCCATAAGGATTAGTTGTTGTCCTCGACGGGATCAACAATATATCCAGACCGCAATTCGCAAAAATTTTCCGGGTGCCTTCTTTTTTCCATAAACTTGTTATTTTCAATCATCTGTCATTTTTTCTGGATGAATATTTATTTATGAAACTCAAAGATCGGACGCAGAATTAAAATACCTTTCAAATGTCACTCGACCCCCATTGCCATTTAAAAAAATAGTTCAAGATGGCACCTATTTGAATGTCATATAATTTAAATTGGGCCAAAAAGTAGTATTTAGCCTCCCATTAAAGCACACAAAATTTTGTAAAGAAATATCAAGTCGTTCAAACGTTAGTAGGGGGGAGGACATTTTACGACCGCACTGTAGATACAATCTACATGCAGATGACACAACACTCGTCAAAGAAACCAAAGGTGATCTATCTAAAGAGTTATTCATAACTAAACAAATTATGCAATGGTTACAATGTGAAAAATATTATATAACTAAAACAATGGACTTTAAAGGAAAATTCCTAATTAGAACAAAAATAGTAACACACATCCAGAATATAGAACGAACTATGCACTTCAGATAAAAATATGTGAAACAATACATAGGCATTTAAGAAACAAAACAGATAACAGGACAAAGCTTTATAAAACGATGGTAGCCCTGCCACTGACGTATGGGAGTAAAACTTTGGTATTACCTTCTACAGATAAAAGTAAATTCAAGCACATGCAATGCGATTCCTTAGAACTACAAAAAGATGTAACAGAAATGACAGATCAAGGAACAAAAATATAAGGCGACAACTGAATGTATATAAAAGACAAGGTAGAATAACAGAAACTACAGTGCGTTTCAGAGTCGCCGTGCAGCATAGAGAAGATAGGGCAATGCTTTTCTTATGGGACAAAAAATGACATTGTTGCCAGTATTCGTAATCTCTTAACAATAGCACGTCGGGTTTATTTTGTTGAAATGAGGTAGGTGCTCAGAAGTTCTCAAACAAAAATAATATTAACCAACCAAGATAATAATGTTAAGTTCTTAATTTGTTTTGTTATACCGGGTGAATATTCCTAAACCGAACATAGGCAATTAACATGGGAAAAAGGTTTTTCGCAGATTGCTGCTCCCCATTTTAACTTAGAGGGTTTATAATGACACCCATCGAAAGAAGATTTTTTCCTCGTCTAATGATATCCGAATTAGTTAATTTTCAGTTGTATTTCTCATTATTTTAGCAAAAATTCGCAATAAATCCAATTCGGAAAAATCATGTTGAGCATGACTCGTAAGACAATAGACAGATTCAAAAGTCATTCAAGTGACAGATTCATTATGCCGTTGGCGACTATGATTTTAAGATTTCCAATTTTCTTTACTGAAATCAATTGGAAATTTTCTAAAGAATTGAAAAAGCTCTGGTTGAATTTCTGGTAAATGTAAAATTCAGTAAACTTCCTTAGCATCGGTCGTGTTTA
>JABXWE010104076.1:0-10366 GCA_014611495.1 Limonius californicus | reverse complement strand
TGTACAGTTATGTGTGAAAAGTGAATAAATTTGACCCAAATGTGAATGTGAACTCTGTTAAATAACTCTTTAAATATTAAATTTACGAAAACAATTGAAAGACTTTTTAAACACAATAGTACTAGCTGCAGGAAATGTCTTGGGTTAGCAATCTCGTTTTCTAGATATACCTCATTTTACTAAGAAATTTTTAAACATAATCTTCCACTACTAGGTCAGATTTCATCCACTTTTCACATAAAATTGTACATTTTGCTTTACTAGAAATTAGCCTTGGGCTGTTAGATTTCCAAACCAAGTTTATCCAAATCGGACAAGAAACAAAAGTCACTTACATATTCGTGAAATGATGTAAAAAAAACTTTGAATGGTATTTCCGTAACTGTGCTGAATTTGAAAAACCATTACTAGGTAATTTACGGGTTAAATAACCTCAACTATACGCGGTTAATGTTTTTCGCACGTATTTAGAATCACCCTGTACAAAACAATAGCTAATTTAAAAATGAAGTATTAATCTACTTTAAACCGGTTTCGGTAGAAAATGAGGTCTTGTTTTTCAAACTAATTGATGCTAATTAACTTGTTAAAGAATTCCCTCCCGCAGTGCTAATAAAGTACATATCTTATCTAAATGTCAAATGCGCTATAGAGTGGAGGGTCGCAAGTTACAACGTTAAAAGCAAGAAATGGTGAGAAGATTAGGGTCAGTTCCGCTGGCAGAGCGTAATATTATTGGCGCAAAATGTTAACTGTCTCGTTTCATTAGGGTTGGCGCTAATTGCTTACTGCTCGCTTACTTTGATCCTTCATGTGCGATTTTGCGCGGGTCCTTTTGCAAACATCACGTTCGGAGACTGCCAAGATACAGGAAATAGGGTCGTCCCCGGCGAACCTTACTACCATATTGTTACGCTCGGGTGATCAATAAATATGCCTACTACCGGGTCGTAATTGTTTTGGTGTTTGGTCCATCCATGTTGCGTAGGTAAACCGCTGTGAAGAGCTAAATTAGGCTCTGGCTAATGAATGCACTTAGGGGACTAGCAGAAGTAGATTTTAAATAATTCCTCTAACATCTTTATTACGTGCTTACCTTAATAATTGAACATATAATCCTTTAAAGATTTTAAAAAATTCAATCGTAAAAATACAATCGTGAAAACTTTTAAATTTTAGCAACAATCGTGTTTGTTGAACTGGACAATGTAAAATTCTGGAAAATGTTAGTTGCTCCTACCTGTCTAGACAAATGTGAATTAATATAAATCATATTGGATAGAAAATATAGGATTACAATTTGTATAGGCTAGCGTTAAGTTATATCGCAATCCCTTAATTATTATTCGTGTTCAACAGCCTAAGTTAATATTTGATTTCATGTATCTCCTTGCCGCTACTGACATCTTAAATTAGACTATTTCACGAAAATAGAATAGAACTACAACATACATTTTGTACTAATCCTATCACAAATGGATGGAGATCGCAATATTGTTTAATAGTAAACTTTCCCAGGAATCAACCAAAGTGGTTTTTATCCAACATCGGTCTATGTGACTGTGTGCAGCGCGCTCTGTATATCGAAAAACACTGGGCCAATGCTTTTGAAATTTGGCATGCCAAGGTACCACGAAAATTTAACCAATCTAATTTGTTCTTGAATTTATCCGAAACCGGAAACAGAAATTTAACATGTCGTTCGGTATCATCTCTTCCGAACAAGGATTTTCCAAAATGGCAAAATAGAGTAATTTAATACGACGTCTAAATTAAAATAATAATTTTTTGTCGAACTTTCTAACTTCAAAGCTGAAACCGCCAGGAAATTTTGAAAGTCCAGACTGTAATGTCTGGGGACTCCGATGAAGCAATACGAATACGCGCTGCCACTCGAGGTCGCAGTGAAATGTGACCGATCGGCTGTGGTTTCGAATCCCATCTGAGGCGACCGCATTTCACTTAGTTACGTTTAAGGTGCATGTTGCATGAATGGTTAATGTATAACAGACGCCCGCACGCCCCTGAAGTAACTGCTAAAGCGGTTCCAGTACCGGGGAAACGGTAGAATGAATTAATGAAAAAATAATACTGTAATGTCTGTTTACCCAAACACCGTTTATCGAATTGACTAAAACTTTAAATCACATAATAGTCTTTTGGCATTAGAAGTATAGTGTTCAAAGCTATTTTTGCGAAAGACAATTATATAAATTTTATTTTTTTAAATATATTTAATATTTAATAATATTTACTAAAAAAAAACCTTATTACAGCCGAAACACACCTCAAATATGAACTAAAATTTGTAGGAATAGACAACCTATTGAATAGCACGTTTCCAGAATCTTTGATATTAACAAAACATATGCAAAAGCGTTCTCTAATAATTAGTGACAATTATATTCAAGGTGTGCCAGTGAGATGCAGTGGTTAGAGCACTGGACTCCGATGCGGAAGGTCGGTGTTCAAACCCCATATTCGATGCCTAGCGCGTCGCCTATCCAGTGGCTTTAAATAATTGGGTACCTGCGTTCGAATGAACAAGGGGTAGTAATGCAGTTTACTAATGTGTGATGCTCACCATATCACCACGTGTCATTAATTTGGTACGGGACAACTGGGTGTGAGAGTAGGGATACGGGAGCTCTGACTTTCCGCCTTAAGGGCCAAACCCCTTCAGGGGGTATAGAGTCTTATCAGTATTATTATTATTTATTGTCTGTAAGATGTTCTACAAATTTTCGAAGTTTTATATTAACTGACTGGTTATATGCTTGTTTTTGCTGCAAAAATGTGCAGTTGGTATTATTATAAAACTACGTTTAAAACGCACATTAAGAAATATAGCTACCCATTTGAAAAATGGAACATGGTATCACAGTTGAACAATCGAACGCAAGCTATAAACGTGTTTTTGCCTAGAATATATGTTATTACCATGTGTAATGTATATTTGTGCAATCTTATAAATGATTTCTTCATTTCTTATTTTAATGATACGCCCTGTATATGGTTATGCTTGTGCGTTCCTTTGATTGCATTTTTAGTGGAACGCTCATATTTTAAGGAAGTAATTGGAGGTGAGAATGTTTTTAATAGAATTGTACCCAACATGATGCGAAAAATACCATCAATATAGTCCGTCTCAGAGGTTTACCTAACGCAAAAATGAACGAACTTAAACATTGATCTGACCGTTCACCGATTTTACTTAAATGAATGCTGCTCAATGCCGTAGTTATTTTGAGTCATTTGCAACATTTATTGAATTAATTCCATATTCATCTAAATTATCAAATAGAACCTTAGCTGACAAAGTTGTACCAGCAAGATGACATCTGTCCAAATTCTAGAAAGATGATTTGCCTAATCGTTTAATTACATTGGGATTGTGTGTATTATATTCTTAAAAGATGATATTTTTGCTTATTTTTCACTACCTTAGTAATTTTTGTATCACCAGTTCTTATCATTTTTCGATAGTTTATTTCACTTTATTATAATCTTTGATATTTTGACCTAGTTTGATTTTTGATTATTTTTCACTACCTTAGTAATTTTTGTATCGTCAGTTCTTGTCATTTTTCGATAGTTTATTTCACTTTATTATAATCTTTGATATTTTGACTACTAGTTGAAAAAACGTATGTAGAAAGGTCGCATATTAACATACTTACAATTCTGAGCCGCTTTCGTAGCTCCTTAAATCATTCTTTATTCATTTTTTTACCCATTTACATATTTTATTGAGTGTAATATTTATAGTCTACACCTTGCGTCAAAGTGAATAATTAAAATCTCGCTCATCTCAAGCTCTCCCCCTTTCTACCGTCTATTTAGAAATATTCTACACTATGCGTACAATATAAATTAAGCGAAATTTATTTATTGGTTAGTTATTGATGGAAACTCGACATGGAAAACTAGTTCTTTTCTTCCAGCAACTATAAATCTTTAACAATCTGTATAATGCTTACATGTTAGCCTTAACTTACAAAGTTAGATAAATTCTAGGGTCTGCAAAGCAGGCCTTCTTCAACTAATGGAAGTGTACTTTTATTCAAGAGTATCCAAAACTTGTTTTTGCACTCGCATATGGAGGAAAGTCTTTTTACGGCTTTCTGAAGAATTGCTTTGCTTTGTTAGGTAATTAGAAATGTATATTCCCGCGTTGGCCAAGTTTTAACAATATTGCAGAAGTTTTCACCATCTATAAGAAATTTCTTTTAGAGTTCAGAGTTTAGAGTCCTTCTATTCACACTGTCAGAGGTAAAAACTTCTGCAGACTTCTCGCATCCACCTAAACACAATTTGATATTCAACGTAATATAAAGATAAACTTAATGTTTTCCATTAAAATATTTGATATTTAACTGCAAGCGCATTATGAGCATTTATAAAACTTCACAATTTACCGAAAACTTTATATTTCAATTTACTCTTATCAGCTGCGCAAAACATAAACATAAAAGGGTGAATTTTTAGAGCGCACGTCAAACCTTTGTTTCGCATTTTATGTTTATTTAGAACTCTGTACTATATTCATGGCATAACCGTGAAGCTTTTTTACCCTTTTTTCGTCCACACGTTTCTACGTTAACGACAGGTATGATGAATCTGATACCCTTTTTTAGATTTAAAAACTCTTCATTTAGACTTGATTTATGAATTTTATAAATTAAAAACACATAATTTTATACCTAATTTGTTTTGGTTGTACTTTCTAGCCCAATTTATCAAGCGTTTATTATTTTTTTAATGAAATGTAATTTTTCTACCTTATTAGTTTAACATTTCTGATTACGCTACCTTATAAAAATGTGGTCACTGAAAGGTATATTAATAAGGTGTAATTTAAACTGTCCCGTTATCTTTCGCAAAGACTATCTTCTTACAGGAGCTAGTACTTGTGGCATAATCAATCTGCGAGCTTATTTGATTCTGTTTTTCAGATCTTCCATATTAACAGTAGGACTACCAAACTCCTACTATTTCTAATTTTACCATTGTTACTACAACGTGCTTCATGAAGAGAATGTTGTGCACGAAGTTATACCTAAGATTAATTTGGCCTTGGATAAACTGATAAGTCCGTAATTGTTTTGTAAAATCATTTTCTTCGAGGATCCTAACCTAACCTTACATGGTATGGATGAAACTGATTACTCTAATGATCCTTGAAACTGAAGGGTAGCTAATTGCTAGAACTATTTGACGAATATATTGATGTCTGACCATATAATCTTACAGAAACCCACGTTTTCTTTTTGCGACATTCGTCAAATATTAAGATTATGTCGACTCTTCTGCATTCGAATACGCGCTATTCCAAATTTGGTTTAGTTGTATGAGCTTGCATAAGCCACTAAACTACCAAACATATCAAACAAACATCTCTGATGCATGATACCGTCAATAAAAATGTAGATATTGCAATATTTTGCTATATGTATTTTGGGTTGCCCATTTTATTAATCCTGATAATTAAACTATAAGACTACAAACACTTTATTTTTAAATCCATAGTGTAATTGAAGATCACGGTTTAAGTTTAAACATAAACAAATCTAAATAGATGATTATTTGTAAAAATGTTGTATATCCCGGCCAACTAATAGCAAATAACAAACAAATAGAAAAAGTAAGCAAACGTACATACCTCGGCACTGTAATAAATGACCAATGGGATCACTCCCAGGAAATCAAGTGCAGAATTGAATACGCTAGATCAGCATTTATAGAGATGAAGACCTTGTTCACATGTCATGACTTAAACTTAGGAATGAAAGTACGCCTACTGCACTGCTACGTTTTTCTGGTGTTATTATATGGTGTTGAATCATGGACGCTTACTGAAGCAACATGCAAGAGAATAGAAGCATTTGAGATGTGGTTATACCGCCGCATATTAAAAATTAGCTGAATTGTACATGTAACCAGCAGCAATGTCTTAGATCGATTCAACAAAGAAACAGAAATCCTAAGAACGATAAAGCTACGAAAACTGGAATATTTAGGACACATCATGAGGAGCAATCAAAGATATGAACTACTACAACTAATTCTCCAAGGGAAAGTGTTCGGAAGGAGGGCTCCTTGAAGAAGAAGGATATCTTGCTTACAAAATTCGAGGAAATGGTTCAATATCACAACAACGGGTCTTTTTCGTGCAGCAGTTAATAAAGTGAGAATTGCCATGATGGTTGCGAACATCCGGTAACGGATATGCCACACTAAGCAGAAGAGTGTAATTGTAGGAATTTCCAGAAAGATATTCCATATTTATTAAAGTTAGCAAATTACAATTTCTTATTTTCCTAGCATAATTTTTATTATTTTTTAATATTAGTATTAACATTATATTTTAAACTATTATAACCTTACTTTCGGAATTCTTAAAGTAGTGTGTTTTGATATTTTTCTGGTTTTCTTATTTTGGATTTATAATGCGGTTTATAGTTTTTCACATTTATACAGGGAGCAGCACGGCGGACAAATGTGATTACTGGTCAAATAGTATTCAAAGTTAAGCAACAATTTGCATGGTCACCACTTGGATGGGTGACCCAAAACCTACGCTCACACGCTGCTATCTTGGTACCCCGGAGAGTACCTATAACCGTCGGTCCCCCTGGGTTAGTGCGCAACGGCACTAACTACCTTCAATGGGGTTAAAGTAGTAACCGGGTGCGGAACCAACTCTTCGAATATCTCGAATATAATATCTCTTCGTTGGTTAGTAGCACTTGAAAAGGCGAGAACTAGATTACGGTTTTGAACACCTTTACCATGAATTAAACTTATTTGGTCCCTACTAATAATCACTAACCCGAATACTGACTATCGAATTTGTAATGGTAGGACTCCGTTGTCGGCCATTTTATTTCAATATTTAGTCATGTTCTATAGGCTGACAGCGAGAGCAGAATGATATTAAATAAATAACTAGCAAAACGTTATGTTAATTTATTTGGTAATATAGTCCCTTCAGTCAAAAATAACGAACAATATCGCAACATGCATATCTTTCAATTGTAACAAAGAGATACCTATTAGTATTCATCAGAAAATTAGATATTCAGTTAGAAATTAAATTTGTGCATTTATGAAACTTGCAATTTACTGGAATATTATGTTTCAATTTTCCCTTATCAGAGTACAATGCGCGACTATTCGTATAAAAGGGTAGTTTTTGCGGCGAATATCTGTGCTTTGTTTTGCATGCTATGTTTATTTTTAACACTGCTCTACATTCACGATATGATTATGAAACATTTCTATATATTACGCCCACGCATTTCCAGTTTGGCCGGTGTGATAATGCTGAGTTATGAAAACACACTTTTTATATGTTTTATTTGTTACTTGAATTTCTATTTGAAAACAGCATTACAAATAAAGGCATTTTGGTTGGCTTTACTGAATGTCGATTTGTCAATTTATTGTGGGTTTATTATTGATTATTTTAAACAAGCATAAATGTCCTAATTAACATTTGATATGATCTACTTACCTAATAACCTTAAAAAATATCAATATAAACTACTCAAAAATGAATAGGAATATTGCAGTGTAAAGGCAACACCAATTGCATTTATAATAAAAAAAGCACCAAAACAACAAAATATAACATCTTTTTAGTAGTGAACATGAAAATTACAACAATGGTACTTTTAAAGAAGAAATTTATCAATATTATAACGAAAATCGTTATTGTCTCCTTTCACTTAACTTAAATTTGCTGACATTTAATCAATGCAATTATAAATATGTTCTTGTGGAATTTGATGCCACAGTACCGGCAATACATCCCTCAGCTGTTGCACAGTAGTAGGCCTTAGGTTCTGATGATCCAGCTGTCTCGGCAAAACATCCCATGCATGCTCGATGGGGTTGAGGTCTGGAGATAGCGGAGGAAGAGCAAGACGGTTTATTTCTTCATCTCGAACCATTTCTAAAGCAACCCGAGCATGATGAGGCTTGACGTTGTTGTCAAAAAAAACAAAATCCAACATAGTTGCGACGGTTCAAAACATAGTCCATAATGACCTCTTGGGCATAACGTTGGCCGGTGTGTACCTTTACAGATATGGAGGTCAATACGCCACCCTAAAGAAATTCCAGTACATACCGTAAGACCACCACTACCAAAGGCAACGACTGGTTGGGTATACTGGTGTAAGGTACGATGTCCGTCACTACGATATACTCTTTGACGCCGGCTATCATTCCTGAGACAATATCTGTACTCGTCCGAAAACAGTATATCATCCCACGATGTCGCTTCTTGAAGCCTACGTTTTGACGAGTCCACGCGTTGTCTTCGTTGAGCCACAGTTGTTGCAGGACATCTCAGGGGGCGGTATGAGGTAAGTCCTACCTCAAACATTCGATTTCTCACAGTTTGGTTCCTGTGGCATTTTGGAGCACTTGCTATAGATGTCGAGCAGTTGAAAAGGGGTGCATTCTTGCATTAATTACTAGAAGTCGGTCCTTACGAGGTTTTATAATGCGAAAGGATCCACTTCCAGACTTTCTTGCAGTCCTACCTGTTTCTCTACGGCGAGGAGCGAAAGGACACGTGAAATTACGCTCTGCGTGATTGCTAACATATTAGCAATGTCGACCTAATCTCCTTTTTGGTGTATAGCAACGGCTAAATTTCGTTGTTCTACTGTTAAATGGTTTCTCTGCCTTGTTGTTTATTTATAAAAAACACAAGTAACACACAATATATTAATAAAAAATTAAATGCACAAATAAGATCTTAAGAAGACAGGAAAGATTATTCAAACAAACACACCAACTCGACTTGACACTAATACGGTTAAACAATTGCAACTGGATTCGATTGTTTTTTGTTTTTTAACATTAAACATTGCCGCTTGCTCTAATTATCAATAATAGACGACCATTAGCCGCCAAATACAAACACATATGCTTTATAATACAATATCCCTATTCATTTTTAAGTAGTTTAGTTTATGGGGTTCCAACAAGAAGAGGATCCTGTTTAAATTTAACTACTTTAGACTGGCAAAGCAGCTGAAGTATATTTGGTACAAAAATAATCACCTAAAATCCTAATGAAGGAGTCAAGGAAACGTAAATGTTTATTTCTATTTTTAACGAGTTCAAATATACCTTAAAATATAAATTTAAAAATGTAGTACGATTACGTTTCTAAGGTTCCTGAAGGTTGCGTTAACGCGGCGCCTCTGTCCCACGAGGATTGATCACTATGGGAGAGTAGATCAAAAACCCCTTATGGGGAGGCCTTTGCCCAACAAATGAAGACATAAAGACGCTGGCGCAAATATCTACAAACAAAACTGGATGAGGATTACAATATATACAAGGAGAAAAGAACGGAGGTAAAAAACAAGGTAAAAGAAGCAAAACAGAAAGCGTGGGAAGAGTTCGGAAACAAAATGAAAAAAGAATATGACGGCAATCAGAAACTATTCTACGGAACTCTGAAACAACTGAGGCAAAAGAAAAGTACACCCACCAAAAACATCAAAGATAAACAGGGAAATATACTGAGAAATGAAAGGGAGATAATGGAAAGATGGAAACAATATTTCGAAGAATTGCTGGCAGCTGGGGAGGAGCGGAGAAGAACGGAAAGAAGAAGAGGGAGCGAATTGACACGTCTAGAAAAAGACACGAATACAACAGAAGAGGATATCACAGAAGGCAAAATAATAAAACAAGAACTAAATACAGCGATAAGGAAACTAAAACTAGCAAAAGCCCCAGGTATAGATGAAATTACCCCAGAGATGGTAAAATACATGGGAGAAACGGGCAAGGAAAGGTTACTAGAATTGTACAATGACATCTTAGTAGCAGGAAAAGTACCAAGGAACTGGAAAATAGGAATCATAGTACCCATATATAAGAAGGGAGACCGAAGGGAATGCTGTAATTACAGAGGAATTTCCTTACTAAGTATACCAGGGAAGATATTCGCAAGGATTCTAGACACCAGACTAAGAGACAAATTAGACAAGACAATAGAAGACACCCAGAGTGGGTTTAGAGAAAAACGGGGGGTGCAAGACCACATATTCACAATCAGACAGCTAAGCGAAAAGGTCATAGAGAAAGGGGAAGAAATACATCTGTGTTTTATAGACCTGGAAAAGGCCTTTGACAGAATAGAAAGAGAGGTAATATGGCAGTGCTTAGAAAAAGCAAACATAAACTACAGAGAAGTAGCAGCCATCAAAGCATTATACGAAGATGGCGGAAACATAATAAGAACGAGACACGAACAGTCGGAAGAATTCAAGACCAACATATGCCTAAGACAGGGATGTGTACTCAGCCCGCTCCTATTTAATTTAGTATTAGATGA
>JABXWE010104075.1:0-11552 GCA_014611495.1 Limonius californicus | reverse complement strand
GCAATCAGAAACTATTCTACGGAACTCTGAAACAACTGAGACAAAAGAAAAGTACACCCACCAAAAACATCAAAGATAAACAGGGAAATATACTGACAAATGAAAGGGAGATAATGGAAAGATGGAAACAATATTTCGAAGAATTGCTGGCAGCTGGGGAGGAGCGGAGAAGAACGGAAAGAGGAAGAGGGAGCGAATTGACACGTCTAGAAAAAGACACGAATACAACAGAAGAGGATATCACAGAAGGCAATATAACAAAACAAGAACTAAATACAGCGATAAGGAAACTAAAACTAGCAGAAGCCCCAGGTATAGATGAAATTACTCCAGAGATGGTAAAATACATGGGAGAAACGGGCAAGGAAAGGTTACTAGAATTGTACAATGACATCTTAGTAGCAGGAAAAGTACCAAGGGACTGGAAAATAGGAATCATAGTACCCATATATAAGAAGGGAGACCGAAGGGAATGCTGTAATTACAGAGGAATTTCCTTACTAAGTATACCAGGGAAGATATTCGCAAGGATTCTAGAAACCAGACTAAGAGACAAATTAGACAAGACAATAGAAGACACCCAGAGTGGGTTTAGAGTAAAACGGGGGGTGCAAGACCACATATTCACAATCAGACAGCTAAGCGAAAAGGTCATAGAGAAAGGGGAAGAAATACATCTGTGTTTTATAGACCTGGAAAAGGCCTTTGACAGAATAGAAAGAGAGGCAATATGGCAGTGCTTAGAAAAAGCAAATATAAACTACAGAGAAGTAGCAGCCATCAAAGCATTATACGAAGATGGCGGAAACATAATAAGAACGAGACACGAACAGTCGGAAGAATTCAAGACCAACATAGGCCTAAGACAGGGATGTGTACTCAGCCCGCTCCTATTTAATTTAGTATTAGATGAAGCAATAAAAGAATGTAAGAAAAAAACAAGAAGATACCATGTAGGAAGCTGGAATATGGAAAAAATATACATATCAGAACTACTTTTCGCTGATGATATGGTAATATTCGGAAAAAGCGAGAAAGATTTACAAGAAAATATAAATGTATACAACGCAGAACTAAAACAGAAAAACATGAAGATAAACGGAGAAAAAACCAAAACAATGGTAACAGCACCAGATAAGAGAAGACACCATATATATATAGAGGGAAGAAAACTAGAACAAGTAGAGAAGTTTAAATACCTAGGTGTATGGATACAGGAAAATGGAAAACTGGATGACGAGATAAACGAAAGAGTAGGAACTACAGGACGACTATTTAACTCCATAAAGTCCTCCTTTCTGGGAAAAAAGGAAGTACCAAAGGAGGCAAAAGTAGAAGTATTTAAAAAAGTTGTAACACCAGTACTCATCTATGGCTGTGAATCGTCGACAACAGTGAACAAACATAGGAGCAGGGTCGAAAGCATGGAGATGAGATTCCTGCGCAAAATAGAGGGCAAAACAAGAAGGGACCGTATCAGGAACACAACCTTTAGAGAAAACCTAAAAACTAAAGCGGTAGCGGTATTAGTGCAAGAGAGACAGTTAGGGTGGTTGGGGCATCTAATAAGAATGGACAAGGACAGAACAGTGAAAAAAGTGTTCGAAGCAAGACCAAAAGGGAAGAACAAGATAGGTAGACTGAGAAAAACATGGAAGGAGGAACTAAAAGAGGCAGCAGAAGCAAGGAACATTAAGTGGGAAGAAACCCGCACAACAGCAAAAGACAGAAAAAAGTGGAGAAAATTATGCAAGACAAGCCCGAATCCATAAAACGCAACCCAGCTCAATAGCCTTACACCGAAAGGTAGAAAGGCTCTGGATTAAGTAAGTAAGTAAGTATATATATAACACTTCATGGGATATAAACCGTAACCTCGCCCGCAAAGCCACGGCTTATATTAACTGATATTGCCATTGCAGCCCATATTTATATATAAAAACATAAGTGGTAACACAAATTCGCATCTTGCCTCAGCGTAGAGGATAATCGCATCGCAATCAGTTAGTCTGACGTTAAATATGCAAAACTATCGCCTAGTTACAAACAAAGCTGTCATCGGTAAACGGCCCTGCTTGGCATTTTACACCCCATTGTCCCTGTTTACTCTTAACATTCCAAGAAACACTTCTATGGTCGGGTGAACTTCATCACCCTCCCACCTACACCTTCTAATCCAAAGCCTAAAGCCATTCTTAACAGATGTTGTTATGAGCTACGAATATTTTTGTAAATATTTATTTGTTGAACGTACACTTAAGTAATATTCACAGTAGGCAAAAATCACTCCCTAACACTAATGTATAAAAATTACAAATTAAAATGAAGTTAAACTGTGAATTGTAAAATGGATTGCATTAAAACATGTAGGCGCATTATCTCTACCAACAATTGCACCGATTAAATCATTTAAGTAGAATCGTTTATTTATCGTTACTATAACATAAAACGCACACGAGATGTTAAATTGTACCCTCAAAGGAAAGGAAAAATGCTTAGAATTTAGAATTTTCATTAATTTCCGTCTGTTGTTATGACTGTTTTTAATTTTTTAAAAACCGTCGCCATAATTTGCGATCGAAAATGAATAATTACACGATCATCGTTGACTGTGGGCTCTTGGCGAACTCTGTATAGTTGTAGTTTTATTGGTTTTATAAATTAATTTGGTAACAAAGTGTCAAAGTTGTGAATGTCAGTTATATAAAACCAGTCCCTCGTGCAGAGTTGCGACCTTATTTGCAAACTTTCGGAAAGAAAATTAAATTTGTTCCTCCTAGATACTCGTCCGTGTGTTAGTGCGAGTTTGTTACTTAAAATTAAACTTGCTGGTTTAATTATTTGAGTGTTCTCCAACTTTATCTTCCTTAAACTGATACCCGAGGCTTAATCAACTTAAACTGGAATATGTATCAGTTTAGGTTTTAGTGAATCTTGGAGAATGTTTGTACTTTGAAGATGCTTAGCTCGATAACACATTATGTGGCGCTTTTTGCTTGTATAGAACCAGGCAGTTGACGTTCTTTGGGTGTAGGATATCTAGGATATATAACTTCTAATTCCAGAAGGGATTTAAAAAAATATTGTTGTAACAAGGATATTGTATAGTAATTATAATTACAGCAGTACGTGGAAAACTTTATCAACAGTTTCAAATATTACTTCCGTTGGGGAAATTTTATAAAGACTGTGTTAACTGAAGTTTTGTTATTTAATCCTGAAAAAATGATAAGAAATTAACAAAATTATATACTTCTGCATATTCTAGAGTTTGTCCTAAGTTATTTTGTAGTTGAAGAAAACATGGTATTACCTAGAATATGAACTTTTAAGGATATTTGTAAAACGTTTTTAGAATAAACAATCAACATGGATAGATTTTTTTAAAGCGAATTGATTCATGGTTAGTTGAATATTTATATGATGTAACTACCAGCGTAGCAAAATGACCCACATTAAATATCAGACCCTTCCACTGCAAAGGAGTCTCTACTAGATCTCTCCTTTACCTTGTGATTTAGGGAGGGGGAAAAATGGGAATCTACAGACTACAGAACTCAGAGTACAACTTACTTACAAGAAGATAGCATACACGTTTTAATTGGTAAAATAGGAGTCTCCACACTTAATATACGAACACACAGTATGCAGGCAAAGTATCTACAGTAGAACGTAAGTAGGGCTACGGGTGTCTTGGAGGTGCGCGTTGACAAATCAGTGGAGTGGGAAACGGAGCTTACTTTTCACTTGACCCTCGAGCGGGTATCATAGGTACATTCCCTTAAAAAGTAGCAGCTTCCAAAACTTATTTGTTAAACTTGCTGTTGATTGATTATTGCAATTTTGTATTAATTAAACCCATTTAACCTTTTCTTTTGTGTACATTTATTTAAAGCTTGTAAATTATAATAGTAAACGGATTTGGAATTGGAAAGTCATTGGACATTTCTTAGAACCGTCTTAAATGTAGGTAAAACTAAAGTTCCTTTAAAATTAGACATAACTTTATGAGCGCTTAATAGCTCATTAGCACGTGTAATCTTAATAATGTTTAGAAACAGCTTACACATTTTAAATAAAAATGCAAGTTAACTTTTGCGGCTGAATGTACTGGCAGTGTGACGTATGTACTTCGTCTCTGTCACTCATTCAACATCTTTGTTTATCTTGTGCGCAGCTGAGCCGCAACGGTATTTGCGGTCTACTGTAGCTACAGTCTACAGTGGGGACTACAAGAATAGGAAATTTCTCATGGCAGCCATATTTGGTACACGGCGGTTCGAAAACCGAGGCAAATGCCGGAGCAGGTAGGTATGGGGTAAAACCAAGAGCAAAGCTTAGCTTTCTTATAGGTAGGTACGCCTCGGTTTTCCAAACTGAAATATTCGCTACACTTTAGTGTGCGTGGGAAAATAATAGAAGGTGCTGTATAGGTAGGCGCATCTATATCCCGTCTTACAGCCAAGTGGCTGTAAAGCTCTATCGTGGTTAAAGATCACACCAAGACTGATTTGGGAATGCTATGGAGAATTTCAATGACCCGCAGGGAAGAACACGGTAAGAGTGCTCTGGGTTCCAGCTCACTGTGGTGTCAAAGGCAACGAGAAAGCCGATAAACTCGCAAGGCTTTGAACCAGCCCTGGGGGTACCAACACATACAATCCACAGTTATATAAGCGATTGGATTTGCAGTTAACACAAAATCTACTGGGTCAACAGACCAGGACTAAACCATAGTAAGGCATTTATAAGTGGACCTTACTCAAGAAGAGCTGCAGAAGTGCCTAAGCTAAGCAGGACACAGCTTAGATTCATCAAGGACTTCTTAACAGGACTTGTAACTATTAAGGAACACCTCAGCAGAATTCAGAAATTTAATGGAGACTTACATGTAGACTCTGCAATGAGGAACCAGAATCATCCATGCACGTTCTGTGTAAATGCGATGTGTTGGTAAGCATAAGACAATGCATATTTCGGAAACCATATATGCATGGAATCGGACGAGTTCAGCAGGAACCCTGTGAGAGACCAGTGTATCATGCTACAGGGTACCAAGGTGTCAGATTGGATTGATTAAATATCCAGGGTGGGTAAAATAAGCCTTTTAGGCTGCAGTCTCCGGAACCTCCGGAATAAGAGTTGTTGATTTATTTCATATTATTATTCTAGGATTAGTCAGAAGTTAAGAAATATTCATGGAATGTACTGCTGACATTTTTTTTAATATTTGAATTAAAAGATCTGTATTTTTGTTTCTAGGAACAGAAACATCGTTTGGTTAATTGGAAATATTTGTTAGATGTGAAACCGAAAAATCGAGAAACACATATATAACACCCGACAGTCGTGATTTTCCCATTACACGATTGAATTTCTTTGTCTTTGAATTAATCACTTAGGATTTGTTAACAGTGAAAATAGAATCTATAAAGTTTATGTGTAGGAAAAGTGTGTACAATATTAAAATCTTTGAATTATTTAGTTAAAGTTGTTTTTGTTGTTTTGTAGTATTTAGTAGGGATGAAATTGGATACTTAAGGAACACAATTGTATACAAATAGTTAATACACGTTTACAGGAATAAGAAACACATTTATAACCTTGAACATTTATTTCCAAGTTTTTCATTTTCCAGAAACTTGTAGTACGTCTAAGTATTTGTTAAGAGCGAAAAAGTATGTTTGTAAGTATAATGTTTATAATATTAATGTTGGCATTGAAGGTTTTGTTTATCAGAAGCTGTTTTCTTTGAAATGGTAATTTAATGTATTCGCGAGGTATATAATTAGAACGTACGAATGACATTTGGAGATAAACACCTCAGATTAGTGACCTTTACAATTTATTTTGAAATACCTGTATACATCGTTAATTGCAGTTGTTGATAAGGAATCCTTGAAACAGTAATTTTGAGTATTTCTTAATGGTGAAACTCGAAATTTAAGAATCATTTGCTTTGCTTTGGGTAGAATTCCCAAACAGAGAAAATGTTCAGTTCTCGTGGGAGCGCTGACTAGCGTTGGTGATTTGTCACAGCATTGCAAATAGGCCGACCTTCGATAAATACAGATGAAACAGCAACAATTTTTGCATCGTGAATTTGGAAATCATTGAACTAAACTACTCAAAAATGAATCGGGATATTGCAGTGTAAGACACTTAAAGGCAACACCAATTGCATTTTTAATAAAAAAACTACCAAAACAACAAAATGTAACTTCATTTTAGTAATGAACATGACAATTACAACAAAGGTCCGTTTAAAGAAGAAATTTAACAATATTATATTGAAAATCGTTATTGTCTCCTTTCACTTAACTTAAATTTATTAAATTCTAATACCGCCTGGCACCTCCTATGGCAGTAATAACTGCTCTGCGCTTTGCTCGCCTACTCTCAATGCAATTATCAATATATTCTTGTGGAATTTGAAGACACAGTACTGGCAATAACAAAATTAAAGAATAGAAAAGCTCCAGGACCTGACGTCATCCCAAACGAAATGCTCAAATATGGAGGTCTTGAATTGGAAAAAGCACTAACAGCACTACTTCAAAAAATTATTTTAACTCAAAGAACCCCCGAAGAATGGAGAGTAAGCATCACAACACGATTTTTAAGAAGGGAAATAAGAACGACCCTCAGAACTACAGAGCAATAACTCTGTTAAATACAACAAGTAAGTTACTAACAAAAACCATGACCATCATAATAATAAATAAAATCGAAAAGAGTGAGGAACAACAAGGCTTTAGGCAAAATAGATTGACGATTGATGCAATATTCATCTTACGACAGATAATCGAAACGTTCTTGGAATTCAATAATCCCTTATACTTCTGCCTATTTGACCTCACAAAGGCCTTTGATAGAGTACAACTATCAGACGTCCTAGTAATACTCGGAGTACATAAGATTGAACAAAGCTACATCAAAGTTATAGAACACCTCAATAAGAAAAATAGAACCCGACTAAAAACGCATTAATGATTAACAGAAGAAATACCTATAATGATAGGAATCCGACGCGGAGATAGCACGAGCCTAAACCCTCTTCAATCTAATAATGGAAAAAAATAATAAAAAATTCCAAAGAAGTTAATGGAGAATACAGAATGGGGCAAAAAGCGCTGATGACGCGATATTGATGGTAGAAATCGAGGATGATTTGCAGCGACAACTACATAGATTCCAAACAACAGCAAAAAAAGTTCCATATGCAAATATCCATAGATAAGACTGAAGCAATGGTGATATCGAGAGATCCTATCAGATGCAAATTGGCAGTAAATGACCAACCCATCAAACAAAATATGCGATGTAGTTACCTGGGAGTTGAAATATCGAGCTGTAAAAATCTATATCAAGAGGTTCGAACCCAGGCAAATAAAGCCTCAAGAATATCGGGGTACCTAAGAGATCTCATTTGGAGAAATACGTATATGTCCATAGAAAGAAAAGTCCGCATTTACAAAACCACTGTGATACCAGTGTCAACGTATGCCGCAGAGACCCGAGCAGAAACCTCAAAAACAAAACATATACAAAGGACTGCAGAAATGAAAACTTTAAGAACTATTAAAGGAATAAGTTTAAAGGATCGAGTAAGAAGCGCATCAATACGAGAAGAACTGAAAGTGCAAGATGTGGTAAGGTTCATAAGAGCGAGACGTAGACATTGGGACCCTGTTGGAAGAATAAAAGATGATCGCTGGGCAAAATGGGCAAAAGATGAAAGACTTACCACAAGGAGATCCCCTGGTAGACCACCTAAAAGATGGCACGAAATTTGGACCTCATTTCAAGAGGCTTAGCAAAACAGAAAAAACAAGACAAAGTCTTAAAACAAAGAAGAAGAAGAAGAAGAAGAAGAAGAAGAAGAAGAAGAAGAAGAAGAAGAAGAAGAAGAAGAAGTACTGGCAATACATTCTTCAGCTGTTGCACAGTAGTAGGATTTGGATTATGACGATCCAGCTCTTTCTGCAAAAGGTCCCATGCATGCTCGATGGGGCTGAGGTCTGCAGATGGCGGACGAAGAACAAGATGGTTTATTTCCTCATCTCGAAGCATCTTTAAAACGTCTTGACCATTCCACTCGGTGTCTTCTTTGAGCCACAGTTCTTGCAGGACATCTCAGGGGGCGGTATGAGGTAAGTCCTACCTCAAGCAATCGGTTTCTCACAGTTTGGTCGGAGATTCGATTTCCTCTGGCATTCTAGAGCACTTGCTGTAGATGTCGAGCAGTTGAAAAGGGGTGCTTTCTTGCATTAATTACCAGAAGTTGATCCTCACGAGATGTTATGATGCGAAACGATTCACTTCCAGTTCTGATTGCAGTCGTACCTGTTTCTCTAAGGAGCGAAATGGCACGTGAAATTACGCTCCGCGTGATTCCTAACATATCAGCATCTTTGGTCCATAGCAACGGCTAAATTTCATTGTTCTATTGTTAAATGGTTTGAACACAATCAATATGCTTTATATTACAACACCGCTAATCATTTTTGAGTAGCTTATTTCTAAACTTTAAAATAGGAAATATAATAAATACATTTGCATATGAATTGTGGACAGTTTTGTCCTGGAAATAGTATTTGTAGGTATAGGTTAAATTGAAAATCAACGAAATGCCTTACTAATTAAACTGTGAACACTGTTAGTATCATGCAGTTTTTTAAAATTATTAATTTGAAGGATAGCGTTTTGCTTAAACGTGCAGATGTGTAACTCTAGAAATACAGTTGTAGATAAACTATTGGCGAGTTTTAATTAAAAATCGACTGAATATATTGTTATTAAAAAGTTTGTTTTCCAGTAATCATTTGCCTTTCCTTGGCCATTGAGTGAGGGTAGCACATGTATGCAGATACATTTGCTGATACTTATAATGCCGTGGCCTCAAAAACTTATTTAGAATATCATTAATATGCTAGAGTTATTTTTGTAAGAAAATTGATTTATTAGTTGAAATTACAACTTTAAACAGCAAAATTGTTTACAAGTTCATTTCCACCACAATTCACATGCTTTTTTTTTGTTTCAGGTAAGTCGTTTTGATCTTATTTTCATCTTGTGAGTTTGGGTAAGTGAATTTAATTTTTTTCACGTTTGTGTATACCACTCGGCACAAATCTATTGAATTTTGATTTCATAAAAAGGTTTTATTTCTATATTTGGATGTACATTTTTTGCCCATTTGCGAGATGAATGTTTTTACTCGCTATTGCTTTTTGCTACAAGTTCAAAGCAACTTCATGAAGAAGCTACCGGCGGAAGCAGAAAATGGATTGTATTCGACGGAAGCTTAAAAATCTTATTCCAACGGATTAGTTTAAGTAGTTCAATTTCAAGATCAATTTCGATAACTTAGTTGTACTTCACTGTGATTTAGGGTTTGATTAAGCAACTGCAGTAAGTTTAGAACCTTCTAATCAATTATTGGATTGATTCGAAGTTCTTTTCTTAGTTTGTTCGAACAAATTCGGTCATTTTTATTTCAGGAAAGCTCGTAGCTGCAAGACGAGTTTAATTGAATTTCCCAGTGAGCGAGTTTAAGTTATGCTTTACGCCGTAAAGGATTTTATTTCCTCGTTTTATATATAATCTTGCTCTTTGACTTTTGTGTTAACGTTCTTTTGTCGTCCGCGAATTATTTTATCCTCTTTTGCTTAGACAGTTTTTAATACTGAAGGGGCGTGGAGAATTAGGAAAGGAAGTTTTAGAAAGTTTGTGTTGATGCCATTAAATACTGGACAAAGCTTGAGAGAAATCCGTTCCAGGATTTTCACTGTTTTTCCTCTAACTACGTGTAACAAACGTAGGTGGATGTTTGGAACTGAAGCATTGAACCATCGACAGAGGAAAACTTTTAGAAACGTGGGCGCGAGCTATTCGAGGGAGTAGTAAATAATATACAGCAGGTTGCCTGTTTGCTAAGGTAGGATGCGATATTTGCGCGTTTAATAGAAGCTCTTGTTCTAAGTAAACATTGTCTACGAATTATGGATAATGCTTCGTGTAAGCTTCATTACAGACTTGCAAATACGTCAATAAAATATGCGGCACATAATTATTTAAAACGAGGTTCTAGTTTTATACTGCAGCGCGATAACTAAGGCTGAATATTTTGTGATGTATGATGAGAAAATGGCAAACTCGGAATGAATTTTAGATAACAAATAATTATATAATTTATAAAACTATTACCGAAGCAATTTCTCGTATAAAATTAATGACGAATGACAAACTTAATTTAAACAAAAACGTAGAAAGAACCTAACATTATTGTTAAACAGTTTAATGCTATAAGTAAAGCCTAAAGGCAACAAATTATGAAAAAACGATTACATCAACAATTAGGAAACTAAATTTAATGATACACACAGGATATTATATTTAAGAAAAAATTGATTTTTACAATGTATTGTATATAAAATCCCTACGATGTTATTAAGGAGCCGGTGTTTCAAAAATTTATATACTTATGAGTTATGAATACAGATTTTATAAAACATGTAAGCCAAGTAGAGAAGGACTCATGTTTATTGTAAACTTAATGCATAATGCCATTTTTGCATGGAGTCATTACAAAAAGTTTTTCGCATTTTTTATTCCACATCTTGAAATCGGCGTTCGAAATTGCTGGTTTTGTAGAACGAAAACAACGGGCATAAAATTCACACTACTGACGAAAATCTTCCACTGCACTAGCTGTTGGATTATCTTTTCTATTTGAAGTAAAAATATCTCAAAATGTTGCTGTGCCGAATGAAACGTTCATGAACTTGGGTCAATATATTTGGTCAGTAAGTGAAGTGAAAATACAATATTTTTCAAAAATACTCGTCTACAGAATCGGCTGAAATATTGGACTATATTATTTGTTTTGATGCAGACCTTGGCTATTTAATGTTAATATTAAAATTATTGACTTTTATACATGCTTCATCATAAATATCTATAAACGAGGAAACTGGTGTTTCACGAACGGTATTTAATTGAACTACGTCATCAACAAAATTTAGGATAATTAGGAGGTGACTGTCAGAGTTTTCCTATATATTAACCTTAGGGCCGATAAAACTAACAAAATGGAAATAACAATTTTTCAAAGTTTTAATCTACCATTCTAAATATAGACAGCCAAAAATACATATCACAAGGTATACCAATATCTAAATTTGTATTAACGGTATTACGAGTCAGATGCCTGTTTGGTACTTTATTCTATTTAACTTTTCAATCAGATGCCTGTTTGTTATTTTATTCTACACTACTTTTAAATAACGTAAGTGTAAACGAAAACAACAAATTTATTTATAAATATCTACCCACATAACCAAAGTTGCCCAAAAGATAACTAAAAGTTCACTTTTCAAAAATACAAGGTGATGGTTAGTCAACCAAAAGATAACCTGTAGGTTAACTATGTCGCAAATTAGTTAGCGATAGAGCAACCTTAAGGCATCCTTAAGGTCGCTAAAATGTTAACCATAGAAGATGTCCAAAAGCTACTTAATCTTGAAAGTCATCTTCTGGTTAACCGTAAA
>JABXWE010104074.1:0-12314 GCA_014611495.1 Limonius californicus | reverse complement strand
ACCTTTTCTCTCTAGACGCCAGAAAGCCCTGTAAGAAGCGATCCAATCTTCAGGGGCGTACCAGCGAATTTTTCCCGCTTCCCGAAGATCTTAGGAACACCGAACACCCCAGTTGTGCCTCTCGCTGCTCCCTACCGAACAACACTAAGGTAGGAGAAATTCTAATTGTATGGTGAAAACTTTTTCCGAGTTAATCATCCGAGTTGCCAGTAGATCTTTCTTCTTCTGGTTAAGTAAAGCGTAATAATAAATTGTATTAAATTTTAAACTCAGACGCCAGTGGCTGCGTAGATGTGTTGTAAGAAATTAAATATCGCAAGCCACTGACGGCGAGCCTTTTTCAGTTAGAACGTTCCAACAAAATCTTGTATTATTAAAACATAAATGTTACCATTTTCTATGTAATCGTTATAATTTTTGTATCATGTTAGTAAACTAAAAGACGTTGAATTATATTTGTC
This sequence comes from Limonius californicus, assembly GCA_014611495.1. NCBI lineage: Eukaryota > Metazoa > Arthropoda > Insecta > Coleoptera > Elateridae > Limonius > Limonius californicus. Next base: position 11,853 of record JABXWE010104074.1, on the reverse strand, counting down.
TTGAAATTTACCACGTCTTTTATTTTTGTGGGTTTTTATCCTTCTGTGCATGAACCTTGCAAGCTTTACATATAGGAGGAGGCACAATAAAGGTGAGTCCGATTCCTCTAAACTGCTAGCTTCTAGGCCTTCCACGAGAACTGGTATTCTGCTGTGATTTCGAAGGTGCCGTCCGTTAATTTTGACTTACCCTGTACACAGCTAGGATGATTTTCCTCCCGTAAGCGATTTCCGTGAACCAAATTCAGCAGCCTCAATTTACACCATCACTAACAAACTATAATATACCTGCATTCCAACAAAATTTCAATCAACCAAACCAAAACGCAATGTCACAACCAATGCAGGTAAATGATAACAACGAAGACAGTGAAACAATAAGTCAACACACATGGCATACAATGAAAAAGCGAAAGAGATTTAAACTGTCCACAGATAAATTTTAGCTGGAAATTCAAAATAGATATGATCAACTGCCAAATGAAGATACTGAACAAACCTTAGCCAAAACACCAATACAAGATACAAGTAAGGAAATACCAAAAACCTGAAAGCCTCCACCAGTATAAATATGTACGGGGTAACTGACTTCAAACAAATGGTTAATAGTATTTCAACAGTCAACGAAGAGGAACGATACTATTGCAAATCACTATCCAATGATACAATAAAAATCAATGCATTAGCAATTGATACTTACCGATCAAATATCTCCAGGATCAAAAAATAATACATCACACGTATCAATTAAAAGAAGATAGAGCATACAAGGTGGTATTTAGAAACCTGCATCATTCAATACGTATTGAGGATATAAAGAACGAAATAGAAGAGAAAAACCACAAAGTACGCAATGTAATCAACATTAGACACCGAAAAATAAAGGAATCACTTTCCCTACACTTCGTTGATCTCAAACCTAAAGAGAACAATAAAGACATATTTGAAACAAAATACTTGTGCAACAAGCGAATAACCGTAGAAGCACCTAGAAAAAAGAACGACATTGTGCAGTGTACAAGATGCCAATCCTACGGGCACATCAAATCCTATTGTACGAAACGCTACATGTGTGTCAAATGTGGAGGAGGACACAGTACATCAGTGTGCAAAAAATCCCCCGACACTCCAGCAACATGCGCCCTCTGTACTGGTAATCATCCAGCCAGCTACAAAGGCAGTTAAACATATCAAAATTTACAAAAGGCAAGAGGCATACCAATTAATACCTCTTTAAATCAACAACCAAAAATAGATATTTACAACAGAAATGAATTCCCAACAATAAACAGTAATCATCCCCCAATAGCAGTACAACCGTTTCAGAAACCAGAATGTAGGCAAATTCTTTCAACAAACAGAAGAATACCAGAAAGAAATGAACAATAGCCAACCGATATTGGAGAGCAACTGAAGTTTCCTTAATGAATTCAAGTCCATGTTTAACCAATTAATCACTCAAAACAGCATGGTACTGAACATGTTGAGCACGGTCATAAATAAAATCGCTAAATAATGGACAACTCAATAAGGATTGCGCTCTGGAATGCCAATGGGCTGTCAAACCATAAAATTGAATTAATAAACTTCTTACAAATAAATAAAGTAGATGTTGTACTAATCTCAAAAACACATTTCACGGAAAGAACGGTGCTCAAAATACCTTACTACAAAATCTGCCATGTTATACATCCTGACGGAACGGCACACGGAGGTGCAGCTGTTATCATTAAAAACTCCTTCATGCATCACGAACTACCCCATTATCAAAAAAATAAAATCCAAACGGCAAATGTCCAAATCAACGCACTTCCATGGTCCTTCACTATATCTGCAATATATTGCCCTCCGAGACACTCACTATCCCCCGTGGAATTTGAGGCCTTTTTCCAATCGCTAGGTTCCAAATTTATGGTGGGAAGTGATTGGAACACTAAGCACGCCCAATGGGTTCAAGGCTCATCACAACGAAAGGAAGAAATCTTCTGTAAGCCATGAACAATCAAAACTGCACACATACGTCTACTGGCGAACCTACGTACTGGCCGACCGATCCCAACAAAATACCTGATTTACTGGACTTCTTCATACTCCACGGTATAACTCCTAACTAAACGAAAGTTGATTCCAATCAAGATTTATCGTCTGATCATTCGCCAGTGATCGCGACCCTAAGTACACATGTAATAAGCAAACCAATCACCCCTTCGCTTATTTCTAATAAAACAGACTGGGAAAACTTTCGTACATACATAGAAAATAAAATAACATTGAGTATACGAATTAAGCAATCTGATTAACTAGACGACGTACCTCACAACACCAATTCAAGAATCTGCATGGCACTCTACACCCATCTCAAACCAAGAACCAAGAGAAACCACCAATATTCCACAATATATAAGAGAATTAGTAATGAAAAATCGCAGAGCCAGAAGCAAATGGCCCTGAACAGGTAACAATGATGATAAACTTATCTATAGCAGACTCAGACGGAAATTACATAGAACCCTCTAAAATGCAAGAAATGCCTCATTTGAATACTACATTCCCACTCTCTCTAAAAACGATCAATCTATCTGGAGGGCAACCAAGAAATTTAAAAGGCCACAAATACCACCCATCAGAAAACCAGATGGAAACTGGGCCAAATCGGACATGGAGAAAGCCAACATTTTTGCCTACTATCTTTCGGAAGTTTTCACACCATTTGAACCCGCTCGCCGGCCTCGGTGGTCTAGTGGTTAGCGCGTTTGCCTTTAGATCCGAGGAACGCGGGATCGAATCTGACTGAGGTCGGCGAGATTTTTCTAGCGGAGAAAAATCTGAAAATGCGCCTTCTGTCGGATAAGAAGTACAGCCGTAGGTCCCGTGCCACTACGATGTGTGACACGCTAAAAATCACTACTGGAGTTGGAATTACCCCAGATAGGCAAAATTCTTAGTTAGGGTGTTAAATGGGCCATGTGGCCTAAGTGCATAGAGATGCATGGAAAACAGCGTCCTACATCTCGCTCTTTCAAAGCAAGCAAGCAAGCAACCCGCTATAAATAACCACGACAACGAGATCAATGCATTCCTGGATATACCCTGTCAAATTTGTCCACCCATAAAGCCGTTTTCCCCAAGAGAAGTCTATCAAGAAATTAGGCAGGTCAATCTGTACAAGGTGCCTGGTTATGACCTTATCACAGGACGAATATTAAACGAACTGCCAAGAAAAGCAATTATCCTTCTGACAACAATTTACAACAGTATGCTGAGATTGTCGTAATATCCGCTAATGTGGAAATTTGCACATACAATTATGGTACCTAAACCTGGGAAACCAATCAACGAAGTATCCTCTCACCGTAAGTTTACTGCCCATCTTATAAAAATTATTCGAAAACCTATTATTAAAAAGACTTAGAGAAGATACTGACCTCCTGAATCATATCCCAGATCATCAATTTGGCTTCCGGGAGAGTCACTCGACCATACAACAGACCCACAGAATTGCCAATCAAATAGTAACAAGCCTGGAGGAAAAGAAACTGTGCACAGCAGCGTTTCTCGACGAGGCACAAGTGTTTGACAAGGTATGGCACGAAGGACTGCTGTACAAAATCAAGAATATACTACCCACTTCGTATTATATGCTATTAAAATCATACCTCTCCTATGGATATTACCAAGTCAAATATAAAACAACTCTTTCCAACCATCATCAAGTGACATCTGAAGTACCCCAAGGAAGTGTGCTGGGTCCAATACTCTACGTGATTTACACTGCGGACATGCCCACAACCGACAACACCATGATCGCCACATCCGCAGGCGATGCGGCCCTTCTAGCAGTCAACGAAGATCCCAGAACTGCATCTCAACAACTACAGTTACACCTAGACCTCCTCGAAACCTGGCTGTCAAAGTGGAGAATAAAACTGAACCAAACCAAATCAACCCAAGTGACCATCACCACTAAACTCATTGTTTGTCCAGAAGTCACCATCAACAACACACCAATACCAGTTCAAACCGAAGCAAAATACTTGGGGCTACACCTCGATCAGAAACTGACGTGGCAAAAACACGTTGAAACAAAACGACAACAGCTAAATTTGAAACTACGGCAAATGTATTGGTTGCTGGGCCGAAACTCTCAACTATCCATGGACAACAAACTTCTTATCTACAAATGTGTAATTAAGCCAATATGGACGTACGGCATCCAACTTTGGGGATGTACGAAGCCGTCAAACTCAAAAATTATCCAACGATTTCAATCCAAGACTTTGCGTACAATATCAAACGCACCTTGGTACATCTCAAATGAAACACTCCATACAGACCTACGCGTTCCCTTAGTATCTGAAGAAATTCAAAGGCTGTCAACAAAATACTACCTGAATCTACGAGGACACGAAAACAATCTAGTAAGTGATTTGGAACACGAACCTATTGTAGTTCGAAGACTGAAGAGACAGTGGCCAAACGACTTACCACATCCAGACGACAATAACTGAACCAACCGAAATTATCACCCGCCAGTTATGTTAAAGAACTTGCTGACTAGAGATAGAGCTTCGTAGAATTTGCATGATGCGCTTGTTAGATAAGCGAAGGTGATATATGCGAGTAACACGTTTTTATATGTTAGATATTAAATTGCAAGCTTGTAGACAACTTTAATTCTCCGCCTATTAAATAAACGTTTTTTTAAAAATCTATTTTTTAATTGAACCTAAACACCCGGAAAACGGAGGAAAACCAGCAGCAGCCGAGTCCGCAGACTAGCTTCGCCGTCGGACAAGCATCGCCCCGACAAAGCATCGTCAACGGACAATCTGTAGAAGTAAATTCTCCGAGTTCCACCAGCTTGAGAAGGAGACCCACATCGCTTCGACCCCAGAGGAGGACCTAAATCGCCGCCCTGGTCAGCTACACCAACAACCCCAGCCTACATCGCGTATGCCGAGGGCCAGCATGAAAATAACAACAGCGTTACTGCTAATGTAAGTCGCTATACATACAAATAATTCTAGAATCAAGAAACAATAAATATTGCATGTTAGAATATAAGGTTGCATTTAAAATAAAGTGCCGCTAAACAAATAATTAAACCTTAATAATAAATTAGCATTAGCCTCAATTGACGTAAACTATTATCAAACTACAAACAGCCGGAGTACGCAATGGCAGTTTAGAGTGGTAATAGCTTTTACAACAATTGTAAAGGAACCCTTAAAAGCAAGTAAAAACCCCAGACCCATAATTAAACGAATTTAAACAAACAAATACATAAAAATTCCATCGTGGACGACCTACATCGCCTTCTACGAGAATTAACAATTAACGAGAACGAGATGGTTCAAACATTCCATTTAGAGTATCTCAAAACAATCCCAGAATTCGATGGGACACCACATTTACTAACAGAATTTGTTCGAGCTGTAGAAATAATAACTACGCAATTTCTAATCACAGGACAAGATCCATTTTTACGATCAATAATTTTTTCCGGTATTCGAACCAAATTAAAGGGCAAAGCACTTTTAATTACCAGTGGACGTGACATAACCACTTGGGCAGACTTAAAAGATATCTTACAAAAATCATTCGCCGATCAGAGATCAGAAGATTCATTATTACGAGATTTAATGCTACTCAAACAACGCAACGAAACAGCAAAGGAGTACCACGAAAAATGCATCGGAATACGCAGTCTTTTGTACTCAAATGTACAATTAATCGAAGAGAACGCAGCGACAAGAAAAGTCAAGAAAGACTTGTATGACAGCCTCACCCTCAAAGCCTACCTCTCCGGATTAAAGGAACCTTTAGAAAGTTTCTTGAGAGCTAAAGGGCCAAAAACAATGGAAGATGCGATGACATACGTGATAGAAGAAGAAAATGTTTACTATAACCGAGCAAGAGAAGCCACAGAACTTCAAAGAAAAAATCCAGCATTGCAATCGCAGCAAAGAAAAACTGCACCACCTATTGGTTTAAGAATGACCAACGCAACCAATATGCCTAAATTTACATCTCAACAGCCAAGGCAACCATTCCAAAATTTTATACCACCTTTTACAGTCGCAAATAATCCGAGACCAATGAACTTCCCAAGCGACAATCGATCAGGAAATTTCCAAAATCGAAATCAATTTCAACAACGTGATAGAATAAACACGAATACAAGAAATGTTTTCGCACCCAGAAATCAAGTCCAACCCCGACCAACACCGATGGACACATCATCAGCAAATACACGAAAAACAATAAGACCTCAACAAAACCGACCCCAAAATTCGACAATCAGCTACATCAGACCCGGAAACCCGCAACATAGAAACTTCATATCCGAAGAGCTATTTTACCAAAATTACCCAGACGAAGAAACCAATGGAAGTTACTACAACGAAGAAGTCAACAATCAAAATAGCAATTATCCTGAAACTGAAGATTGCTCCGAAAATAATGACGTACAAGAGGATTACGAAGAACAAAATTTTATGACAACAGCCTCAATCGACAATCTAACGTAACCGAATATGTTCCATCCCAAATTGACTACAATGCACCCTCGCTCATAAAAATCAATAATCAAACTTCTACATCATTACCTTGTATCTATATTCCACAATTAAAAGGTACATTTTTAATCGACACTGGAGCTTCAAGAACATTGATTAAACCCGAAAAGGCCTATGAATATTTTCCAGAATTGATTATAAACGAATTTTTCCAAATTCAAACAGCACACCAAATTTCTACTCACACAGAAGTTGCTACAATTCAATTACCAGCGGTTGCAACTCGGGTTACACCACAACAGCTGAAACCTTTCCCGAAAGCGCCTCCTCGAAAGAAGACAGTTAATCGTCGGAAACGCAAATCCGAAATTTTAATTGACACACCTGTAAAAACTGCACTGGAGGAAGAAGCTGAAAAAACAGAAAACAGGAAGAAAAAAATAAATAGTAAAGCAAAAGTTATGAAAAATCTAAGTGGAAGTAGCATCAGTAAAGGAAAAAAGAAAATTCATAAAAAGTACGAATCAGATTCTGATGAATCAGAAGACGAATTGTGCCTTGTTTGCTTAGAACCGTTTTCAAAAAGTAAAAATCAAAATTGGATACAGTGTACAGCATGCAAGAGATGGGCGCATGTCTCCTGTGGTAGCAACGATGACTTCTACGTTTGTGCGAACTGTTCATCTGACAATGATTAATTTTTGATGCACTATGGGGTACATTATTTATATTTATAAGGTTTAGTTTTAAGTTTTTAATTTTTGTAACAACTTACCCTACGTACCGTAACAACTTACCCCATGGCGGGGCATATTGTTACAGTTTGCATTACTTATTATTAAAAATTGTAACTTTTTTTGTCAAGAATTTAAAGCAAAAAATTAATTAATATAATAGCTTAAGTGTTCGCTGTATAATCGTATGTATTTAGTTTTCTTGTTCAATTAATAAAATTCACAGAAAAAAATAAAATAAACGTCAGAATTGTAACAACCTGCCCCACTCTCCCCTACCCAATCTAAAATAAAATTTTTACTTATCAATTTTAACATTTATTGAATCCTCCAGGCAACCAGCTTACTGCAGAAGTTGAAATAATTTAGAAACGCTAGTAGCGATTTAGACAGCAAAGTTGCAGAAGTAATAAATGATAATGACGGTTTTGAGAGTGAAGACGATTTACCATTAGGTTCGTTTCAAAATCCTAATAATTCGAAAAATATTCCAACTAGACCACCACCCCAAAAAAAGAAGTTCTACTCTTGGAAAAAAAAGGATATAAACTCCAATTTCCCGGAGTGGCAACAGGTATATGGGCCCCAAAATAATATGTCGCCATTAGAATTATTTTTTTTGTTTTTTGATCAGTGTATTATTGATATGATCACAAATTATACAAATACATATGCTTCACAACGCAACCAAAATGAAAATATTTCAACTGACGAAATAAAATGTTTATTGGAGTTCTGCTACTCAGTGGGTATAACGTTTTTCCTAGAAGGTTGATGTATTAGGAAAATATGGATGATGCGTCAAATAAGATAGTTTACAGTGCCATTTCCAGAGACCGTTTCAATTTTATAATGCAAAATCTGCATTGCAATAACAACGATTCTCTAGTTGCGTCTGATAAATTTTCCAAGATGAGACCACTACTTTCAGCACTCAATAGTAAATTTATTTCCTTACGGCCAACTGAAGAATGCCATAGTTTAGACGAGTGCATGGTCCCGTATTACGGTAGCCACGGATCTAAACAGTTTATACGTGGCAAACCGATACGGTGAGGATATAAATTTTGGACCGGAACTACAAAACTGGGATACATTGAATGGTTTGAAGCCTACCAAGGAGCGTTTACCCAGTTGCCAAACGACTACAAATTTCTTGGATTAGGAGCAAGCGTGGTCCTACAATTTACAGACGTCCTGCAGTCCGAAAAAAAAAAGAATTAAGTTTTATATTTTTTTTTGATAACTTTTCACATCCTTGCTGTTGTTGGAAGAATTAACAACAAGAGGATTGAAAGGCACTGGAACAATGCGTGAAAATAGACTACCTGGATGCCCAATAAAGAATTCAAAATTACTTAAAAAACAAGACCGAAGTACTTTTGAATATGCTGTTGTTGACCATGAAAACATTATTGTTTGCAAATGAAACGACAATAATGTTATTACAATTGCATCAAATGTAATATCTCCATTACCGACATGTCCAGTGAAACTTTATTCTCAAACATAAAAAACATGTACATATTGACCAACCTCATATAATCAAAAAGTACAATGAGTTTATGGGAAGAGTTGATCGTGCCGGTCAAAATATTAGCTTATACCGAGTGTCAATACGAGGCAAGAAATGGTACTTTTGTATATTTCCACATTCTCTTGATATGGCCGTGCAAAATAATACCTGACAGTTACACCGGTATCGGGATGGGAAAATGGACCACTTGTGCTTCAAACGCTGTATATCTCGCGGACTTTTGGAATCCTTCAAGAAGACGACAAAACGCGGTTCTTCCAAACGTAGCCTACTCACTCACACTGAGTCGCGATTTGATAGGATAGATCATATTGTGATATATCAAGACCGACAAACCAGATGCGCCGTTTGCCATAAGCAAGCTGCTTTTAGATGCCAGAAATGTGACCTTGCCCTTTATCCTAAGATATGTTTTAAGAAATATCATGAAAACGAGGATTGAAACATGTAACCATGCAAATAAAAGTTCCTATTATATTATATTTATATACTAGTAGTCTTAAAGTCAAATAAATAAAATTTGAAAACGAAAGTAGCTCATTTTCCTACTGTACGTTTAAACATACGCCAATTATCTTCAAAATTTGAAATTTAAATCAAAAAGTTTATTATGACAATATGTTGAATAAAACTTTATTAACACAAAAGAATGCGCAAATTATTTTTTTTTCAAAAATAAAAGTTCAGGTGTATCTGGGTTAAGAAAATATTTCAAAGATGCAATATTAAGCACAGCTTAATTAAATACATGTCATGTTTAAATCCAAATGCTATTCATATTGATAAAGATTTAGCAAGAACTAACTAACGCACGGCAAATGTTTCAGTTTTTTCATGATAAAAACATGATTTCACAAACTGTGGCTGAAAAAGCCCAGTCACAGTTTAACACATTGACTGAGTGCAATAAGTTTCTGCAGGAATCCAAAGACTTTATAATTGATGAACACAGGTTGGATACATTTTTCTATGATAACATAGGACCAAACCAGCGTAATTACAAAGAGTTGTGGAATGTAGTCATGATGATATTAATATTTTCTCACGGAAATGCGACAGTGGAATCCGGATTTTCAGTCATTACAAATATTCTTGTAGAAAATTTAAAAAACCATTCACTTATAGCACAGGGACAAATTTTTGACAGTGTTAAAAATGGAGGAGGTATTTTAAATGTTCAGATTGATAGTGCCTTAAGAAATTATGTACGATACTCAAATAGAAATTATAAAAATGTGGTCGAAGAAGAAAAAAGAAAAAATGTAGACTTAAATCTTGCTAAAGTTAGGAAACAGAAAGCTAAATCGCAATTGTATTATCTTGAAACGAAAAGAAGAAAGCTAGAAGAAGGTTTAACTACTTCAATTTCAAATCTAGATGCTGAAATCGCTGAACTTAGTTAGAAAAGAAATATAAAATGATAACTAATTATTAGTTACTATTCATTATTTACTTATTATTTATTTTATTCGTTATTAACCCTAGAACAATAAACATTCGTAAAATTTACGACCGAGCCCTGGCGATTCTGCAAATTCGGCTATTTGCACGTGACCAATCGCCGTGGGACTCCCACTATCTTCATTCTGTACTGCAGTTAGGCTACAGTTATCAGCGTTTGTCGATCCGAGTAACGTGTCCTATATATCTTAAATAAACGTCGTAAATTTTACGAATGTTTAGTGTTTCCGTTACATTTACATTTTACCGTCCTACGAGTATTTAGTGTTTGTGTTCCTGTCGATTAATATTATTTGTGACTTTGTATATATTGAAACGATAATTAGCCATGTCCTCAGACAGAAAAAGACCTTTGACGCAAGCCGAACTATCAGGCATAGTGAGAAAAATTATGAATGGGGAAGATTCTGATGTGGATGAAGTACAAATGTCTGGCAGCGAAGCAGAAGATGATGTTGTTGAAAGGGAAGAGATTGATTCAGATGATGAAAGTATTAGCTCCGATGATGGTGATGATGATGATGCTTGTCAATCTATTTTTGGGCAGGAACAACCAGCACACCATGTAATGCCTATTTCTGATAGTGAGGACGCATCAGATGATAATATGCCTTTAGCTGTGGTTGCCGATGTGCTGAAGAATATCATAATTCTTGACAAGACATCAATAAAAGGTAAAAATGGCCACCGATGGTCTACTGTAGAGCCTAAAAGGCAAAGAAGAACACCTGCTCGCAATATAATTCATTTCATACCCGGTAGCAAAGGATCAGCCTCGCATGTGCTAAATCCGGCCAGCAGCTTCCTACATTTTTTTACAAACAACATTTTGGAAACAATTGTACTCTACACGAATGAGCAAATCAGACTGAAGTCAGTCAATTACGCTAAACAAACTGCAACGGTTTCTGAGACATGTAAGCAAGAAGTAATGGCTCTTATTGGTCTCCTCATTTTTTTGGGAGCAATGAAAAATAACCATCTGAATGCCAAACAGATGTTTGATCCCAAGATATCGGGAAATATTTATAGGGCTACTATGAGTTGCGAACGATTCTTATTTTTATTGGATTCACTTCGCTTCGATAATAAAGAAACAAGGCCCGATAGAAAAAAAGTTGACCCATTTGCTCCAATTCGTGACATATGGGATGAGCTAATTTGTATTTGTAGATCATCATATACTCCATCTACCTATACAACATTAGATGAACAACTTTTAGCGTTTAGAGGCAGATGTGGATTTCGTATGTTCATTCCAAATAAGCCTGCCAAATATGGCATTAAAATTGTAATGTTGTGCGATGTAGCAACAAAATATATGATTGATGCGGAACCATATTTGGGAAAAGGAACAAATACCAACGGATTGCCCCTAAGTACATATTATATAAAAAATTTGACAAGAAGTATCCATGGTAGTAATCGCAATATTACCATGGATAATTGGTTTACTTCTGTCAATGTTGCAGACGAACTTTTACAAGCTCCTTACAAATTGACGCTTGTTGGTACTGTAAGAAAGAATAAAGCTGAAATACCACCAGTTCTGCTAAAAACTCGCGGAAGAAATCCAGGAACGTCTATGTTTTGTTTCGACAAG
>JABXWE010104073.1:0-17303 GCA_014611495.1 Limonius californicus | reverse complement strand
TTGATCCCAAGATATCGGGAAATATTTATAGGGCTACTATGAGTTGCGAACGATTCTTATTTTTATTGGATTCACTTCGCTTCGATAATAAAGAAACAAGGCCCGATAGAAAAAAAGTTGACCCATTTGCTCCAATTCGTGACATATGGGATGAGCTAATTTGTATTTGTAGATCATCATATACTCCATCTACCTATACAACATTAGATGAACAACTTTTAGCGTTTAGAGGCAGATGTGGATTTCGTATGTTCATTCCAAATAAGCCTGCCAAATATGGCATTAAAATTGTAATGTTGTGCGATGTAGCAACAAAATATATGATTGATGCGGAACCATATTTGGGAAAAGGAACAAATACCAACGGATTGCCCCTAAGTACATATTATATAAAAAATTTGACAAGAAGTATCCATGGTAGTAATCGCAATATTACCATGGATAATTGGTTTACTTCTGTCAATGTTGCAGACGAACTTTTACAAGCTCCTTACAAATTGACGCTTGTTGGTACTGTAAGAAAGAATAAAGCTGAAATACCACCAGTTCTGCTAAAAACTCGCGGAAGAAATCCAGGAACGTCTATGTTTTGTTTCGACAAGGACAAAACTCTTGTTTCGTACATGTCAAAAACGAAAAATAAAAAACTGGTAGTATTGCTTTCAACCATGCATTCCAATAAATGCTTAAATGTAAATACAAAGAAACCAGATATAATCCATTTTTACAATGAGACGAAGTTTGGTGTCGATACATTTCATCAAATGTGTTCGAATATGAATTGTGGCCGAAAGACAAACAGATGGCCTATGTGTGTGTTTTATAATATGATAAATATTGCTGCAATAAATTCGTTTGTGATATATAATTCAAACAGAAATAAATTGGGACATAAAACTGTTTCCAGGATGACATTTATGCTTAGTCTGAAAGATGAATTAGTGAGACCATGGATGGAACGCCGAATTAACATCTCTACTTTACATCGTCCAATACGACAAGATATATGTGACAATTTAAATATTGATCTGCCAACTGAAAGACCCATTCAAGTAGAGAAGAAACGTGCAATATGTGCCTTTTGCCCATCACGCCTACGCAGGATGACCACAAATTATTGCAACCGTTGCAATCGTGCTATATGTGGAGAACATCGTGCCTTCTGTTGCCAAAACTGTGCCCTATAATATTTATTTTCATTTTTATAATTTTATATGTTTGTAACTGAATATCATTACAATAATAAATGTGCTTACTTTCAAAAATGTTAATAGTTTGCGTATAATACATCCATCGTAAAATTTACGAATGTTTAGTGTTTATGTAACTTGCAGGTATGTTTAGTGGTCTAGGGTTAAATTAATAATGACTGATTGAAGATGGAACGTTATTTTTAGTGTTTATGTTTATGTAACAATATATTAATCAGTCATGTAATTATGCTTGTCTTGTTTTGTATATTAACCCAAATACTACCAATGTCCTTTTAAAAGGTCGGTAAAGAATTCTTTTTTTTTACACTTTAAACTATTCGCACAGAGATGGCGCCCTCAGTTGTTCATCAGGTAGAGTATTTCAGACATTCGTTTGATATTTACCAGCATTCAGGTCTTGAAGTGACCATAGTGTGATTGTTTGTTTAGTGAAAGTTTTTTTACAAGCTATCATGGCTCACTGTAGGTAAGCATAATTATGTTATTATAAAAAAAAAGATTATTTATTTAACATTACTCTATTGATATAGTCATATTTTCAAGATTTATAAATCTCAGATGTTATTGTGTTTGTTTTTTTTGCTACATGACTGTGCAAACAACGCCGTCCTTTTAAAAGGACAGTGGTCTAAACGCATACTATTTGTCTTTCAGTTATTGGAAAAGACCTTTAACTCTCCATGAGCTGTTAGAAGAAGCAGAGCACTTCGATGATAACTGGAGACTACCAGACGCCATAGCTGTCTTTGTGCCAATCAACGCTAACGAAGACGTTGCCGATGAAGATTCTGGTGATGACGAAACAGTTACAATGGACAATCTTCCTGGTGGTATATTAAATTCTCAAGCTGAGCCTATTTTCAATACCAATGATAATAGTGATGATAGTGATGATGAGATTCCCTTATCACATTTTGTTAAATATAAAAAGAGGCGTAAAAATAATGATTGGGTTTCTGAAGACATCTCAAGTAATTTGCCGGAGTGGCAAAACGAATGTACGACAAATAATAATCTGTCTTCGTTGGATCTGTTCTACCTATTTTTTGACAAGGAAATTTGGCAAATGATAGCTCAATATAGTAACTCATATGCAGTACAACATAATCGAAGTGGGGACATTACTGTAGATGAAATAAAATGTTTTTTTGGGGTACTTATTTACAGCGGTTACACCAGTGTCTCAAGAAGATCTCTGTACTGGGAAAGTAGTTCTGACACTAAACATCAAATTGTGTATGATGCAATTTCAAGAAATCGATTTAATTTTATCATGCAAAATTTACATTGTTGTGACAATAGAAACTTGAATATTGGTAACAAATTTGCAAAAATTAGTCCATTATTAGAAAGTTTAAATCAGAAGTTTATTTCACTTGCCCCTGTTGAAGAAAATCACAGTGTGGACGAATCTATGGTACCATACTTTGGCCGCCATGGTTCGAAACAGTTTATTAGGGGTAAACCCATAAGGTGGGGCTACAAGTTCTGGATGGCTACTTCTAGAAGAGGCTACATAGAATGTTTCGAACCATACCAAGGGGCCAGCACAAATCTGTCAGAAAGATACAAATATTTGGGTTTAGGTGCAAGTGTGGTGTTATCATTTGTTGACAAAATTATTACAGAAAAAGGACGTTTACCCTTCCATTTCTTTTTCGATAACTTTTTCACATCATGGGATTTGATTCTAATACTCAGAGATAGAGGCATAAAAGCGACTGGTACAGTGAGAGAAAATAGAATTCAGGTACCTATAATAAAGACTGGCTCAGAGCTAAAAAAAACAGAAAGGGGCAGCTTTGAGTATGCTTTGGAACAGACAGAGAACATAATAGTCTGCCGCTGGAATGATAATAATATCGTCACCATGGCTTCCAATTTTGAGTCTGTACTGCCAACAACTAATGTGTCTCGATTCTCTCAGAAAGAAAAGAAAAAAGTGGCCGTACCTCAACCCAAGATAATTAAAAAATATAATCAGAACATGGGGGGAGTAGATAGGGCTGACCAAAATATTAGCCTTTATCGCGTGAGTATCAGAGGGAAAAAATGGTACTTCCCTATAATCAGTCATTGCCTGGATATGGCTATTCATAACGCCTGGCAGCTGCATCGCCATTATGGTGGAAAAATGGACCAACTTAATTTTCGTCGATCCCTTGCTAAAGGTATTTTAGAAACGCATAAGAAAAATACCAAGCGGGGACGAGTACGACCAAATGTCCATGAAAATGAATTTTCCCGATTTGATGGAAAGGATCATTTAATTGTGTACCAAGAGAATCAGATTAGATGTCGATTGTGCCACAAGAAAGTCCAGTTTCGATGCAATAAGTGCAATGTGGGTTTGCATCCAAAAACATGTTTTTTTAACTACCATACTCAATAATGATTTTTTTATATGTTTTCGTTATTTAGTACTCTTTTCATTTATCTTTTATATTTCATTTAAATAAAAATACCTTTTCACCATACTCTTTTATGATTACACCTTATTATGCCACTGTCCTTTATAAAGGTCAGCCTTTATCACAAAAACTATTAACAATATAAAAAAAAAGTTACTATGAAAAACTGTTTATTTGGCACTAATTGAAAGTAATATGAACACAAAATAAATATTTTCTAAAAAATATATATTCGGGAGTATCTGGGTTAAATAGATTATAATTTTAAAAATGTGGTGATATCTTGCATAAATGTTTCTACGGGCGACATCGAATATACTGTTTTTGTTTTCCAATTTTTATGTTGTACAACACGTCAGTCAAAAATCTTAACTTGAAATTTTGCCCCGTTTATTAAGTAACTTAATAAGATAAAAATTACTAGAAAAGGGTCAGGGAAAACTTGGAAAATTATCAGGGAAAACCTGAAAAAGTCAGGGAATTTGAAAACGTAGAACTGCTGTGAACCCTGCTACAGCAAACGAGAACAACTAAAGAAGACATTTAAGCAACTAACAAAAAGGAAAGGTACGTTTTTGTGACATTTTCGACAACTAATTATAGAAGACACCGATTCTCTAACCTCTGCTTTTCACTGTAACAGTAGTTCGTGTGCTATTGTAGATAGCGCATCATAGAAATCATCTTAATAAGACTGTCTACATGATCGATTACTTGAAAACATTGTCCGATGGATTTCAACAACAAACCAGATGGTTATGTAACACCTTCTGCTTCAAGTAAAAGCTGTTCCTTTACACTTTTTCCAGTGTTCAAAGAAATCAAACTCGGAAATTTTTCTGCAAACAATGAAGGTCATAGCAGTTTTTTTAAATAATTTGTTATTTTCTCATTTCTTCTCGCTTAACTCCGTAAAATTCGGAATATTCCATCTTATTCATTTGGTCTGATTATTGTTCTCGCAGATTTGTTATGTACTAGAAGGAGTGTGTTAATTTAACCATTGTTTTATGCATGAATTATGCACATACTTTGGTCCATGATTATTTGTATTTTAAGAAGTCTTTTGTTGGTAGGATTTTTATTCTGCTTATTACACTCTTCGGATCACAATGAAGGTAAACACATCTGTAACAGAAAGAAGGGCATCGTTAATAAATTATTCCACAAAACAGTAGTAAAATTATGTGTGCAATTAATAACATGAAAAAATATTTATATAATTACTTAATACACAGTAATAATACCTAATAAGTATAACGAAAACGAATTTTTCATAAGGTAGTTTGTAGAACCTCTTTTACCTCGTTTAGGGTTTACAAAAAGTAAAAGGTAAATGACAAAGTTGCCAGCATATTACTCCTCTGATAATAATGAACCATTAAATTTACTTAATGTTAAACAGAATCGCTTTTATTATGAAAGTTTATACAAGTTTTCTCTTTGGAATTCACTATTCTGAATATGGAAGAAAGCGATGTAACATTACCAGGAATAAGAACTAAATGAAAACAGAAATAATAGTTAGCAAAAATGTCTAAATTGTAAATGCTCGAAGTAAAAATTACGTATTTATTTTGCAATTGTCTTTGGGTATTTAACAAGAAATTAAATTAACCTGTATTTAAGATATTTTGATAAATGTAGGTCACGATTGTTGATAAGCTGATTTTTGGGTATCTTTGACCCATCTCAGATTTTCAACAATTAACTAAATATTATATTTGACTGCCTTTTGGACAAATTTTACTTTTATTTTCTTAGATTTTTTGGTTTAATTACATATGTAATGCCTCGAAAAGCTAAGGTTAAACCTGGCACCAGACCCTGTGGCACCAAAAGTAGATATACAGAACAAAAACTCGAAGTTTTGCACGAAATTCAAAGTCAACCAAAAGCTTCTGAAAAATACAAGATAGCAAAACATACGTTAGGAAACAAACTTCGAAAGCTACATTCGAAAAAAGTGGGCAGACCGATGGTTTCTTCTAACGAAGAAGGACAAGCATTTGTAGGTCATACGCTCCTACTTTGCGATCTTGGGGTGCCCATGTCATATGACATACTAAAAATTATTTGGACAATCTTCTTCTTCTTCTTAGAGTGCTTTATCTATTACGAGACGTAGCGATCTTCTCTCCTATGCCTGTGTTGCACGTTTTTAGATTGTCGCAGACATAGAGGACCTACAGTTTAACGTGGGCTCTGAACCAAGGGAAGTGTAAACACTTCTACATCCAAGAAGATTTACTAGGCAGAATACCTCGCTGGTTTGCTACTGCCTTGCAAGGGAGAACGGCCATTAAAAATCCGATGTTCCAGTACGGGGAATTGAACCCAGGACCTTCAGCATAGAAGTCTAACACGCTAACCTCTAGCCCATGACCACCTCTGTTTGGACAGTAAGAAAGTCAAAATGCAGCAATATAAAAATAATTTCCATAGCAGTATTTCCTTAAGGCAGAAAACAGATTTGATGCAGGGGCTGATGTTTTAATAACCTCGAAGAAGAACTGATAGAAATTCCTCCATCAAATATTTTTAATATGGACGAAACAGGCTTCCATGATAATGTGCAAAAGAAAAAACTATTTTTCACAGAAGCTGCCGAAATCCTGATCGGGTAAGAAATGCCACTAAATCATGCTATACTACTATTTTTTTTTGCAGTAGTTCAAATGGTGATTTTATCCCGCCATACATTATAGAGAAAGGATCTCAAAAGTGGTCTGATTGGGTTTATAAAGCGCCAAAAGGTTACGTGCTTAAATACATCTGTGTCGATGGATTGATGCTAATGTTTTTAATGACTATTTTGAAATTCATATGTTTGTCGGTGGCTAAAAAAGTGTTTATTTGCGATAATATGTTGACTCATGTGACTATAAAATCTTTGCGTTTTGCCAAAAAGAATAATATTTGTCTAATTTTTCGCTAAAGCTAAACGTACAGCATTTTTTTGTCAGCTATTACATTCAACTTTGGAACTACCATTATCGACAATCTTAAATAATTTAGGAAAAGAGGTTGGATCTTGGGATATGCCCAGTTAACAGACAAGAAGTTCTTCTTATGCAAAAGGTGCACCAGAAATAAAAAAGAATGTTGGTCAAGTTTTAAAAAACTATATGAAAGAAATTTGTAAAAAATGACCTAAAACTTGTCCATAAAGTCTGAAAGTTTTATTTGCCAATCGAAGCAGGCAAGAGTGTATCTGTTGAACAAGTTGAAGATTATTACAGAAACGGAGAGAACTGCAAGAGGTGGACTACTACCAAAAGGCGGTAGAATGGCAGGAGGTGAAGCAAGGACAAGGGGTGGTAGAAGAAAAACATGTCCGGGGTTAGAACACATACAGAAAACTAAATGAATGAACAGATAGACGAGAGAAAGGCAATAGATGAAAATGGTGTAGAAAAAGAAGGCGATGACAAGAACAATTATTAGATTCAACAACTTAAATTAAATTAAACCAACGAGAAAGACCAGTCCCCAGATTTGTCGGATGACCTACCAACATATGCCTCAATTCAAAATACAAACTTTTGGGAACTTTCGCCAACATCTGAATCAGATTAGTAGTACCATACGTGGCTCTTGAAAATATAGACATATTGAACGTGGCTCCTGAAGAAATAAATATCGAAGACTATGTAATAATACAGTATGATCATTTTTATCGTGGCCAAGTAATAAGTGTGGAAGATGTCACTCTATGGAGAAGTCTGGGAAAAATTGGAAATGGTCCAAACATAATGACAATTTCTGGGGTCACAGAAAAGATGTTTTGAAGAAAGTATGTGGCACAGCGGTTATTGTCACAAACAAAGGCATGTTTCAAATCAGTGACAGCCTTCTAACTGCAAAGTTAATTGCGTTGGTTTAAATTAATACAATAATACAAATAATAATTATTATATAAATATACTATGACCAAAAAGTAAATTCATCAGGAGCACTTATGGAATATTGAAGTCATGTGTATTACAATAGCAATAGCAGGAAATAACAAGCTACTGTCAACCTCTGTTGGTACTTTTTTTATTATTAATTACTGAAAGTATACCATTTTATATCTAAAAATCTGTATAATTACAGTTAAGTGCATGTAAGAACACAAACTTAAAAAAAATAAAATGACTTATTAATATTAATCCATAAATGGAATACTATTTCACCGAAGCAGTGCAAGAACCAATTAATTATTTAAATGTGCCAAATCTACAACATCACTCTTAACATGTTTTTAAGAATTTAAAAAGCAACTCAAATCTCTACATACTAAAGGAAATAAAATGTGCTATAAATTGTTATGCACTTCTAATAAATAAAACGTATTAAATGTTTTAAGGAAAACATTTTGTCAAAGGCAGGCATCAGTTTTATAGATGACATTACTGTGATTTATGTCAAATAATAACTGATAGAACAATATCATACCCAGACCTGTGCCGAGTACTGAATGAGGTTACTCACGAGTTTTTTTTGCGAGTACTCTATTAAAGTATTCATGAGTACAATGTTAAGAGTACTTATTAGTTAAAACATAGGAGTAACGAGTAGTACTCGCAACTCGTGGTGCAAAATTACGAGTACAGCACACGAGTACTTTCGCCTGACAGTGACAGGTGACAGCTACAATTAATAGTTTGGTTTGAATATTTATTTTGCTTTGCAAAAATTTCCTTAAAATAAAAGAATGCCAAACAAAACTTCACTGTCACTATTACTTGTGTTAGTTTTAGCACTTGTTGATGGCCGGGGTGGCACGTATTCTGCGTCTGAATCTGTAGAATAAGGTTCGCGCATAGAAGAAGAACTGTTACTATCAGTCTTAGACATGATAAAGTTTTTTTTGTACACTAAAATCTAATAATAATGCACTTCAAGCAAGCCAACTGCTACTGGGACACTGACACTGTGGTCTGTGGGTCACCCGCCACTGTGGGTCTGTCACTCTGTAACTGAACTTAATGGGAATGAATAATAAATCAAATCCCCATTCAATTTTTACGTAGACAGGGGGATCACAGTTATATATATATAAGAAATCCTGGTTTTGTATTTAATGTCCGAATTAGGGGAATCACATACTCGCAAAAATACTCGTAAATACATTGAGTACTTATTACGAGTACTTGCGATAATTATCACGAGTACGAGTAACGAGTATTAACAAAAAAAAGTACTCATGAGTACTTCGAACTGAGTACTTACAGTACTCGAGTACAAATTTAAAGAAAAGTATTGAGTACTTGCGCAGGACTGATCATACCTAAACGGTATTACATGAATTTACCATTTAGTTTGTAATAATTAGTGAACGGCAGATACAATATCAACACGTAAGTTGCAAAATATGATATTATTAATTAGAAAGTGGCACATTAATCTTTCAATTATATGGTGAAAATAATGATACCAACAAAGTATACTGACTGAAGGCAGGATTAGCATACACAGGGTGTATTTTTGAGTGTCATTGCAGAAGTCAAGTAAACGATGACATATGAAATCAGTTGAGTTGAAGCGGCATTGTATAATTTAATACAGAGCGATAATTAAAAAGAAATTTAAGTAAATATTTTTTATGACGTAAAATCAAACATTTACTGGAATACCAATGTTGTAATTGAATTGATATATTTACCCTGTAAATAATAATTAATAATGGTTTTCTTACGAGAACTTTCTTAATTCCGCACCCAATATAATGCTCTTGTGATGTGTGTGCTGCTTGATTTTAAATGATATACCATTCTAAACAGGCAAATGAGGAAGATGTCTTTCTTTTGCCGTTTTGAAAATTGTTTAAAATATTTGTAACTATTTAAAATTAAAAATCAAATGAAAAATGTCAACTTCATATTAGTTCCATTGCAAGACGACTTTGATCATAACTTAACAAGATTTTTGCAGATAAAAATTAATAAACGTGTGAAATATGCACAGAAACATAAATCTATAACTCAAATTAATGTCATTTACTAACACTCTCATTTTTTTGAATGTACTGCTTTATAATCCGATAAATACAGCAAATCAAGGTCAATGCTACTAAAGTATGTCCTACTTTTAAATTACTAACATCGATGATTTTACATTTATGAAGAACCCCTAAACATATGCAAATCTAATTACTATAATATAAAAAAATATTTATTCATTGATTTACCTGTACTTCGTAAAGATTGGTACACAAGAAAAGATATTGATAAAATTGTACTGGAAATGGACTCTTTAGAGATGCTCTCGCAGTCTGTCAGGTTTTATAAACTTTAAGATATAAATATGTTTGGGATCATAAGTGGAAACTCTTTTGGAATTTCAAGTAGTTCTTTTGCAGTGAAATGAAGGTATTTCTCTTCTTTTAAGTGGCTTCAAACATTTGGATCCTATAATATGATTCACCTGACAATACAGCTCCATTTTACTTGAAGTTTCTGTCCTAAAACGAAAAAATTGTTTGATGTTATGTAGCTAGAAAATGAAATTGTACACAAATTTTAGGTTACAATATAGTAAGCAAGCAAGTCACTGCCAGTAGTCATTATCTAACCAACAAAAACACACAGAAGTCGTTAGAAAATTTAGAAGTTCACACAAGAACACTCACCTTAAAATTGAAACTGCTGATCTCTTTTTACCATCGTTAATTCGACAGCTTGAAATATGCCTTAAAATACTGCTGTTTTAACGTTTATGGCATGCAAAATGCGCCTTGCAACCCTTAACCCTAACTGTTCCCGAAATACAAATTAATATCGCACCAGATCGCACTGCACTTTAAGATAGCATGAGATAGCGATGTTCTACCATAGCGCTATCCTTGTCAGCCAGTAATGCCAACATAAAAGTACTAAAGTCACAATATATAGGAATTTTTATACTGTTAAATTGGTCACCATAAAACAAAACATAACCTTGTTTCTACTTTTCTAGTTTATTGTTTTGTGTATTTGGTTGAGTTTGCACGTGGTTTTAGTTGTTTTCGGAAGCCGCAGTTTATATTATTTTATGTAAGTATTTTAGAAATTTATTGTTGAATGATAACGTTTACATGTACTTCTTTATTTTCAGATATTTGAGTTTGCACGTGGTTAATCGTATTTAACTTAAAAACAGTCTTTTTCAAGACAAAATATGGAAACGTCAGGAAAGGTTGTTACTTTGACACCAGGTGATGTACCAGGTGCGCAGTTACGACAGGACGGTAACAGAGTTGAAGATCATTCGATATTAGAATTGAAGAGATGGTTAGAATGCCATGGCTTGCAGAAAAATGGCAATAAAGCCGAATTAGTTCAAAGGTATGGGAGATTTAAGATTGTGTTAATTGTATAACTAACGATGTATACATGTTTTTAATTCTAGAGTGGTGAATTGCATAACAGCAGGCCGGGAAAATCAAATTTTGTTGAGTGTAGACGGTGGAAAATGGTATGATGCTAAATGTAACGTAATAGTAAATGCTGCCAGCTCCAGTACTCCTGCCGCAACTGATGAAGAACCAGAAGAACTTGAATGGAAGACGTTTCCTTCATGTAATATTCCGAAATACTACAACAAAGGACATATATATACATATATTGTTGGAAAATATTTTGAATCTGAAGAATTTGAAACGTGCGAGAACCAAGTTACCGAAAAACCATTTAGAAGAGGGAATCAATTTGTAGGTAGCGATTACATCCATGATGTCCATGATGCTACAACTGATACATGTTATCATTTAAAAGCAAAGTGCTTTTCGTCTTTTAGAAAAGACACCATTTATTCTTTGAGGATAATTTTAAATAATTTGTCTGGAGCAATAATATCCGGAAGCTGTGAATGTAAGCAATCCGCTCTTGGAAAATGTAGCCACGTTAGTGCTGTGCTGCTGTTTCTTGCTAAATTTACAGAAGAACATGGGCATAATTGACAGTCATCTACAAGTAAGTTACGGCAGTGGGGATTAGGGGCAAAATTAAAAAAGCCTGGGCCTGTAGCCTGAAAGCCTTACCCCACTGTACGGTTCCAACCGTTGCAGAGGGCTGTGTTTGATCCTAGACCGTTTCAGTACACGAGGGAAGTTAGTGTCAACGATTTTATATGCGACATTCAGAGAGGAAACACCTTAACGATGTTAGAAACTTTACTACCAATAAAATATGATGATTTTGACAAGGACAGGGAAGACGTGAGGATTCTTAAAGAAAAAATTTTAAATTTTAGAAAGAACATGGAAGATTACATGAACACTTATAATAAAAATATTTTTACGATAAAAGGGGCAGAAACCCAGAGATCCGAAGGATGGCACAAGTGGAGCCATTACTTCTTCACAGCATCATCAATAAAAATTGCCAGTGCATTGAAAACTACATCAGTAAAATCAAATTATTTGAAAAAACACTTGTGGAATTTAACCCCACATTATGATTATTTATCAAGTTTACAATATGGAATCAAAAATGAACCCTTAGCAAGAAATAAATATATGGCTGGTTATTTAAGTAATGGCGAAAGCATAGTAGAAGTAGGTCTGTGTGTTAACAAACTTTACCCACATTTAGCTTGCAGTGTAGATGGAGTGGTCATGAAAAATGATAAAATTCAAAGAATTATTGAAATTAAATGTCCATTTAATCTTCGTAATGCAGACCCAAATCATTTTTCTACAGTTTTGACACCCCAACAAAATGGTTCTTTTTGCTTAGAAGAAGAAAGTGGTATCATAAAATTAAAATCTTATCATCCTTACGTTTATCAGGTGGCTACTTCAATGTTAATATTTAATGTGCCCGTATGTGACTTTGTGGTATGGTCAAAAGTGAATACGTTAGTGTTTAAAGTTAAATTGGCTGATATAGATGCGCATGTGATCGAAGACATTCTAGTGAATTTAAAGCATAGATACTATAATATGTATATTCCAGAACTGTTTCTAATGAAACTACCACGAAACCTACCAGTGTATGAACTAACCGGTGTAAATTCAGTATAACATTTTGTATGTTCTTGGTACCTTTATCAGGACTCTCACCAACTTTTTACTAATTTGTGTTATGATTGTATGACAGACATTTTCACCTTAATTTTATGACATGTACGACTATAAATAAATTTAGTCATTATTATGTACAACAGTAATAAAATAACAATGAAACTTAAGTATAAGTTCATTAACACACAAATAAATGATTTCCTTATTTAAAAAGATAGCAAAATAAACTCGCAATAAACCAAACTAAGTAAAATAGTATACTTTTTTCTACTTTGCGTACGAACATAACCGATTTTTATAATTAGCAAACTTAAACAACATTTTCTTGCGAAGTAATTTATTTTCATCATGATACCATTAATAGTAACTAGCAGACTATAAACTATAAGTTAATGTAGATACTTTATCATTCAGTATTTTTTAAAAAATATACAAATATTGGAACAATTAACAATCTATGTATAATTAATTTATTCACATATTAATAAAATACTTATGTAACTAACGGCTTTTCAAAATTTACAAGAAAACAAATTATACTAAAAATATTCGATATTAGTGGCAACATCGATACACGAATTGGTTTTGCTAAAAATTCAAAATTTTTTATTCTTTGAATAGCTCGTTCAACGTGAATTCGTCCCTTAGCAATTTTTTTGGTTAATAATTCTTCTTCGGCTGATCTACCCGCAAGAAATGGTGGTATGATTAATTTATATTGATTTTCGTCACAAATATCTTGTATGGTAAAGCCCCCGTCAACTATTAATGCATCACCTTTTTCTAAAAAAATTTGAATATCGCATGATTTAAACAGTGCATTGTCTGAGATACATCCTTCATAACCCTCACTATTATAAATTACAGCACCTTTTGTTGAAATACCTACTAGAAATTTTACCGTGTTGTAATGTTTATAACTCGAATGAGTATTGCCTTGTCTTTGAAAATTTCGTGACATCTGCATTTTAATTTCTGTACTGTCCAACACGACTGTAATGTCGTCTTTGAATGTTCGGAAACAGGAAGGCATTTCATTCCTTGGCATATTGCGAGATCCTTTGAATAGGTCACTTCTTAAACAACAACACTGTAAATATAAAAACTGCACCCATGTGTGAAAAATGATTGAAACATAGGCTACACTAATTTTATAAAAAATTGATAATTCTTTTAACGTGTATCCTCTTTTCATCCGTATTAAAGTTAAACACAGTTTGTCTTTATCACTAAGTAGTTTTATAGCTTTTAATTTCATAGGTGTTCCTTTTTTGGTAGTATACTTTAATTTTGGCATTACAGTTGGGTCCAAAAATGTAAATAATGCTTCAAACTGCGGCACCGTTAAACTGGTAAAATATTTAAAATACCTTTGTTGATAATGAGTCAAACAGTAAATTGTTATTTTGGTAAAGTGCATTTTCTTTGATGTTACGATTACCAGCAAATAAATTTCGAGAAACACTAGTTTTTGCTTTTAAAATCTTCACATAATTATGGTCGGTCGTCTGGTTACTCTGAACAGAATTTTCCAAAGGAATTACGACGTCCTGGTCTTGAACACTGTCTCCACATTCTTGTTCTGCACCGATTTCAAAATTTTCTCGGACCTGGTGTGCTATTGGGTCACATTTTCCAACATCGAAATGGTTTTCACAAATATAGGTGTTTTTTGTGATATTCTCCATCGTCAGTTTTTTATTTCCACATAATTCTAACCACAACATACATTTGATTGGTTTTATCTTGGCTTTTGGAAATGGATGGTACCGCAGATTTTTAAAACTTTTTGATTTGGTTGTGCTTTTGCAATCCAAGTAGCTGCATTTAGACAGTAGGGGAAATGGGGGTTAAGTGGTCCATGGGGTTAAGTGGATCAGCTTAATATCACCAAATAAAAATATTTAAAATGCGCGCCAGATGATGAGAATTGTACGCCACAGTTGGTACAACTGATATTACTAATAAAGCGTGCTTTAAAGCACAGTATAAATATCTACGAATGCAGTAGGGAAACTCGCACGTATTACTGGTGCTAGATTTTTGTGCGCATGCGTAGGTAGCGCCATGTTCGAAAGTAGTATCAGTCTCGGGTGTTCCCAATCTCAGCATAGTAAAACGTGGTATCACTACTATTTTACTAGTTGTAAAGCGCTGTAACTAGTTTGTTTTAGTATTAGCGCTAATTAGAATTGTTTACAAAGTTAATTGTTTTCATATTTTACATATTATAACATAATGAGTAAAAAGAAGGGAGGTCATTGGTGTTCGGCACCTAATTGTACAAACAATTCAAATTTAAATAAAGATGTGAGTTTCTTTAATTTTCCCAAAGACAGTTTACGGTAAGTACGAATTATAATATTTACCAGTAAATTTTGTACAAACAAAAACAAACAAACAAACGAAAGTGTGTAACTATAGATTTGTTTTCAAATCTAAACAGTGGGTAATTGCAAGCAGAAGGAAAGATCTGCTTAAAAGAGATGCTGCATATTTAAACAAAAACTGTAAAATTTGTAGTGTTCATTTTGAAGAACCAATGTGTTGTATCTTCAGTGATTAATAAAACGCATTTATTACACGACAAACTTTATTGGTGCAGGCATTGGCTTCCGACATGACAATATGAATCATCACATATCTTTTCGTTTTCTACTAGTTACTTTTTGTTGCCAACCTACTAAACTAATAAAACTATTCTAATACACAACATCTCTCCCTCCTTTAGATACATAAATGATACATTTTTATTTTATAACAGAAACAGTAATTATTACAAAGTTTCACAAGTTTAAACGAATCGGTTGTTTCCTAATTCTATTTGACCTACGTACACATGGTGTACCTGGGTTTTCAGTAGACCCTTCTGTTTTAGGAGAGTTAACATTTCCAGTCGTTTGTGGTTCTACTGGTATTTTACTACTACAATTTTGGTTTGTATTCTCTAATATCTTATCTTTTACAGAATCAGTTACAATTTCTGCATCTACCTTAACATTACTTTTATCGGTATTATTATCCTGCCTACCTACATCAAAATTATTATCTGTCATCTGATCTGTAAAATAACATGGTCTCAAGGCATCTGCATGAAACTGCTTAATAACACCATCTATATCAATTAAATATGTAATATTACTAAAAACTGTAACAACTTTACCCTTTACCCATTTCTTCTCACCGTGTAAGTTTTTACATAATACATTTTGACCTACAGTGTACAAAATTCTCCGTTTCAATTGTATATTGGGTGCTTTTTCCACAACATGGTTAGGTTTTAGTATATCAAAACGAGTTCTAGGTTTCTGTTTAAATAACATTTCATTTGGTGACATTCCAGTTGAATTTGTAGATTCAGGAACGTCTGTAATTTCTGGTAAAGGCAACCTCGAAAGAGCGTCCGCATTTGCTATCAAGGTTCCTTTTCTATATGCTATTTCATATCTGTACCCCGAAAGAATAATTGCCCACCTTTGTATCCTCGCTGCAGCAGTAACAGGTATCTTTTTACTTGGGTCAAATATACTCTTTAATGGTTGGTGATCAGTGACTAAAATAAACAATCTTCCAAATAGAAATTTGTTAAACTTAGTCACAGCGAAAATTAAAGCCAAAGCTTCACGTTCTAACTGCGAATAATTTCTTTGAGCTTCTGAGAGAGTACTAGAAGCAAAATAAATAGGTTCTGCATCAATTTTGTGACTTAATACACAACCAATTCCGTAACTGCTTGCATCACAAGTTACAAAGAGTTCCCTACTTGGATTATAGTGTACTAACAGCTTATTTTTTAACATTAACTGTTTACTTAAATGAAATGCTTGTTGACATTCTTGCGTCCATATAAATGTACTATCCTTTTTTAATAAATTATACAATGGATGTAAGCTATCTGACAATCTAGGTAAGAATTTCCCATAATAATTTATCAATCCTAAGTATGCTTTCAATTTCTGAACTGAATCAGGCGCAGGCGCTTTAACTATTGCCAAGACTTTTTGCTCAATAGGTTTTAACCCATCCTTACTGACTACATGACCTAGAAATTCAATTTCTTGTTCCAAGAATTTACTCTTTTCCCAGTTAACTCTGACATTATAACTACTTAGTTTATTTAGAACCTCCACTAACGTTGCATAACAGTGCTCTAGATCTGCTCCTTTAATGATTATATCATCAATATAACAATACACATTATCCATGCCCTGTAACATTCTATCCATGACTGACTGAAATATGGATGGACCACTTGATACCCCAAACTGTAACCTATTTGGTTGATAAAGACCTAAGTGTGTGTTTATTGTGAGGTATTCTTTAGACTTTGGTTCTAATAACAATTGTTGATATGCCCCTGATAAATCAAGAATACAAAACAATTTACCATCGTTTAATGCCGCAAAAATATCATCGGGCAGTGGGAGCGGGTAATGATCCACATCAAGTACTCTATTTACAGTTGCCTTATAATCAATGCAAATTCTTATGCCTGTTTGCTTCTTTGGTACCACTACTATTGGACTTGCCCATTCGCTATATTGCACCTTCGTTAAAATACCAGACTTTTCCAAATTTAACAATTCTAACTCCACCTGACTTTTTATGGCATATGGTACTGTATATGCTTTATGAAATATAGGTGTTACCCCTTCTTTTAACTTCAATTGTGCGACAAATTTTTTTATG